>LPNX010384861.1:311949-353974 GCA_001517045.1 Pseudotsuga menziesii | reverse complement strand
TATATATAGGATACACAGCAACATTCAGATGTTCATCATGCAACCCAATTTTATTCAACTATTTTTGTAACTATCACTGTAGAAGGGACTTGAACTTCCTCTTGAGGGGGTGATGGCAGCCTGTTACTGCCAATACTCCACTATTTTTGCAAGGACTGATGAGGGTGGCATCAGAATGATCCAACATGAGTTTTGGGTGAACACAAGCAATTCTTTGTGTTGGGTGTGGATGCTAATGAAGGACTAGAGGTTGTGACCTTGTCTAGCTTAGTTTGTTTGACATGGTTGTTAGATTCTGATGGGATGGCTATAGAAGGAATCCATTTGGCCTTTGAAGAGAAGGAATTATTATCTTTCATCTCCATTCTAGGTCCCACACTGATAAAAATAGTGTTAAAAATCCATCTATATCATTCCTACATGTTTATAAACAAATCCATATTCCAAATAATGGCTTTAATAAAAAGGCCAAATATACTCAGACCAGTTAATAGGGCTACAATAAAAAAATTCCTGTCATCTAATCCTCTTATAGAAGTGCTAATCAATAGTAAAAGGCTAAATCACCAGCAATTTGTCCTATAAATCCCAATCTATAGCCAAAAAATATAGTTAGTTGCAACAACTCTTTCTGCTAAGGTAATCCAATATAAGAAAGCAAGGCATACTTAAGAGTATATACTGCTAAGGTAATATAATATAAGAACTTGTCTAACATTATAATCCATGTGGACCTTCTTATCCATGTTTAGAACTTTGATATCAAGAAACATGTTTGAAGCCCAAGCTTTTCTACCTCAAAAGAGAAAATACAGTAAAAGCATCAATGATGAGCATGGACAACATTGTTTTAGTTTCATCTCAATCAATAATATGAGAAATATGAAGAAAACAATGACGTATATTTCAGAAAAATCTATCAGGGATATTCAAAGTATCATACCCCATAAAAAGATCTAAAATCAGGAAGCCAATCTTGGCATCTACACATGACTATCTAGTATTCTTCTGGATTCCAGAATGTAAACATAAAGACAAATAATGAATGTTGCATTCATTTCTTAATCAGGCTATCCCATGAAAAATAAAATCTAAAAAACATATGACAAAAACCATGAATACTATATCATCTATATATCCATCCTAGATAATGAATTGGAATATTCAACCTAAAAACTTGTTACTTAACCAAACATCCATGAGTGTTGTAACACATGCATTTATGCTATAGTGATGACACTGTCTATTTTTTTTAATTATGTTATACCCTCCAGCACTTAACTTTGTAGCAACACTTCACCCTGGAGAGCAGTAGAGTCACCCTGTAGCACTTCACCCTCAAAGAGACCCAAAATCCATATTTTGGATTTGTTTCCTTTTTAAGAAAATATAAAGAATTAAATAGATTTGTTTCTCTTTGTTTCCTGCATAAAGAGAAGATAACGTTTTCATGCGTTAGCCTGGATGTCTTAGTAAGATTACAACATTTACCTTATTAGCTCATAAATAGAACAAACTAAAAGCATGGAAATAGTTTCACTTCACGCAACCAACCAAGTTTTAAAGGCAGTAATAACCACAAGAGAGCATCATTCAAAATACATGATGACATAAGACTTCAAAAAAATATGTTGATGTAAAAACACTAACTTAGTCATATAAGTCTTACAATGTTACTAAGTCTCACAATAAACTACATATGTACTTGTAAAAGCAAAACCAAATCATATATTTTGAAGACCAAGGTGACCAACTTGACATGCTAGAGACCATAGATAATCTTATCTGACCAGAGTATAACCAAAGGCATTTAACCAACAAAATCAAATATTTTTCTTCTAATGAATGTACTGATATGTTCACGTTGCCCTCTAATCACACTAACTGTTTAAGTGGTCTGGAAGGGTTTCAGGAGTCATGCAATTACTCTTAACTCTATGGATATATCTCTACTGTAGAGTACACCCTCTCTAGAAGTCTGATTTCTTCCTTGTTCATTGTAGAGATCAAGTCTATGTTTTTACAAACACTTTGCATACACTGGACTATAAGTAATTTTGTCTGTGACTTTGACAAACAGTTGTAGTGTATATAGTTGAATGTAGCAGTAGTTTTTCAATCCTTATGATGATTGTCCTTAGATGGTTTAGAAGGAATTTCTTGTAGAATATGTAACATTTAACATCCACAACATTTAATCTTGCAAAATAAAATGCTACAGTAATAATTTAAAGCATAAATCAGACTTTTAATGCCAAATTTCCAGATCTCGATTTTACTCAAAATGAAGGTGAATACATGCCTAGAAAATTCGATGCACTAATAGCAATGGAAAAGGTATCCTCCATGACTTCGAATTTCTCCTTGGTATTGCATAAACTCGGCATACTTCAATGAAAAAATATAAAATGTTGTAGATGCCTTTCAATAGATAATATTGAGTGGATTTGGTAGATATCAGACCTCACACAAGAAAAAGCGGCAGAACAAAATTTGCTTGATATATATACAACACCCTTGTATGTCATATCTAAGTATAATGGCATAATACATATTTATCTTTCCATTTCAATAGTCTCTTTCTCAATATAAGGTCAACAAATGTCTTTCAAATATTTGACGATGAAAAGCAGTGAAGCACCCATTTTGACCATTGAGTTGTTTCGTCGAGTAGTGCTAAAAGTTTCCACATACGATCAGGAACTCCATGCTTTAGTGCAAGCTATGAAGAAGTGGAAACATTACCTATTGAGTAAGGAGACTATGATTCACATTGATTACTAACACTCCAGTGTTTGTAGACTTAGAAAAATTTGCAACAGGAAAGGGATTACAGATGGATGGGTTTCTTTCAGTAAATCCATTTAGTGATAAAGTATAAGAAAGGAATACCAATAAATTTTAGTGTTTAGATCACCCATGCAAAAGATTACAGCTGTGGGGGAAATATTGCAGCTTGTATGTGTCACCTATGAATTTCTTGGGGATCTAGATGAGAATGACACTGAATTTAGAGGTGTACATTAGCAGCTGGAAAGGAAACCAATTGCCGAGTTAGGGGAAACTGAGTATTATTTCCAAGATGGGATACTTTACAAGCTGCGCAATCTGTGTATTCTTCTAGAAGGAAACAGTTTCATAATAAGAACTTTGTAATATCCTTGATAGAAAAAAACAATGATAAAAATGCCTTCTAGAACCAAGATGATGTCTTCAATATACTACTATAAAATATAGCATGTTAGTGCTTCCCATCTTTGTTAAAAAAAAAGTTTCTCTAGTTGACGGTTGAAGCAAAATGAAAATGTGACCTATGATGTATATCCAAACGTTGTTTGATATTAGAGCAGCACAGACCTAATAGATTTCCTTTCTCATAAAACTGTAGCTGTCTTTTCCAAACATAACTGAAAACTTGTTGGAAATAGTAACTTCCAGTGCTCGATTTCCCACAATAATTATAACACACAACTTGATATATATATATATATATATATATATATATAGGTTGTCTTGTATTTTTAATATTTTATGTACTTTTTAATTTTTTCGAGTTGGCACAAAGTCAAAGGTTGTACCAAGTCCACTCATAGTCAAAGTTCTCAACAAGCATGTTTTGAGTATGAGTCAGATAACTTTGGTTTCCTCACCCAGCATAGGCCAGAAAATCCAACATGTCACAGTTAGCTCCTAGATCTGTGTAGCCTACATTGTTCTTGATGTTATCAATACTTTGTAATCAGTAACATAACGTTGCTTTATTTTTTTTTCATTTTGTTCTTTTTATAAACAGAAAGTAATGGATGGCAGATTCATTAAACCTTCTGAGTCTTTAACAGAAATTTTAATATGTGCCTTTTGTAATGGATTGGTAATTTTAAGTTGCTCAGAATCCATACTCATGAATTATAAACTCATGCATATCTAATTTTTTGAAATGCAACTATCTGATTAGCACTATATCAAGTATGGAGAGTGGCATGCAAAATATGCCAATCCATACTCATGAATTATAAACTCATGCATATCTAATTTTTTGAAATGCAACTATCTGATTAGCACTATATCAAGTATGGAGAGTGGCATGCAAAATATGCCAAATCTTGGTAGTGTCAGGTATTCATTCTTAAAGGATAATTATCAGAAAAGAAGGGAGATTTGAAATCTATTTGGGAGCCAAATATGAGCAGAGGCATATGGAATAACACAAATGTGGAGGATTTGAATTGTTCAGTAAGACTTGACTCTATCAGAGGAGATTTCCTTACAAAGGTTGGTTTTAGTTTTTTATTCTTGGCAGGCTCAGTGTTAATATCTGTGTTTGTCATTATGTCTTTAAGGCCTTAGAGTTGTCTTATATGTGGACATGAACAACATAATTTATTGATGTTTGTTAGTATGGTATTAATGTTGTTTTATTTTATGATTATATTGTCACAATATGTATTACAGGATTGGAAAAAGTTTATTAAAATGTGTCTAGATGTTGAGTTAACACATCAGCAAGGCTCAACTATGATGGATTAATTAGGTTTACTTAACTAATAAACATTTCATACAGATAAAATTTTTGACTAAATCAAATGACATGGCTAGAAGGGAGTAAATTAAAGCAAGGTTAATTAATTTCTTACAGTATCTTGTGAGGGTACTATAAGATGAACTACAATATGCAAAATTTAATCAAGCATTACTGTACTTAAACATTAACAGAAAAAAGAAGTGATAAAGTGGGGAATGACCTTAATCTTGTGATTGGTGCAGATTAATTTCAGTAGTAGTACTCTTGCCATGATCAGTATGTCTTAACACCTGACAATAAGATTTTAGTTAAGCATCAGAAACTGTTGTTCCATTACTCTTAAGGTTCAAATGTACTCATTTTCTCTTCTCTGATTTCGGAGGTTCAACCCTATGTGTGAGCCATCAACTATGCAAGATCACTGGGGATCAAAATTGAATCAAAATGGGGTTGGCATGGCCTCAAAAGAAGCTAATTATGACTTGCTAGAGCCAACTGGTCATCATTACATAGCTTAAAAAGAGGCATATAAATTCACCTTCCAATATTACTTAACACAATATGATGATGACGATGAGCTGAAATAATCTCATATTAAATCCTTCTTGGATGGAAAGGTATCAGGATTTTTTCTATAAGTTTTTGTATGTTTTACTCATTCTTTATTAAAGCAATTGAACTAATAATCTACAACTATAAATTTTGAAACGTTCTTTTACATTTAATAGGCATTAGAATTGAAGAGATTGCAAACTCCTATGTATGAAGAATTTTACAACACCATTAATTATACTAGAAGACGAGAACATGACATGGATAGTAGTGTTGCTACTCCAATACTAATAAAATATAAATCTCCTAGTAAAAAAATCTAGTGGAGGGCCATTGCTTTCCATGAATGATTGTGATAGTGAGGAAAGTATGAGCTCAGGTAGTCCAGCAGGAGGTTCACCTAGTGGTTATTACACCCCACTAGCCTTGGTAGGTTACATTTGCTAAGATAAATCAGTTAAGATGACTTCAACAAGAAACTCTTCAAGGATCACCAAGCCCTAGGTATGTTGAATAGCATGAATTTTAGAATTATGTAAGCAACACGAAACATGCATAATCAGAATAAATCTAGTTTGTTTTGGTTTTAAGTCCCTTTGTGTATACCCAAAAAAATACGCAATAGCCCATGTTATCAAATGCTTGTTTACCATACTGGGAAGTAACAGATATCAATCTTACCTCAACAACAAGGATATATTTTGCACAGTCAATAGCTTGGCACGATGCCAACCAATTAAAAGAATTTGTTAATATTTGTTTATTTTTTCTTTGAGTAAATCTAGGAAATTAATGAAGTTTAATAAAGCATAAATTAATAAGAAAATACCATAACCATGTTGATGTAATTGTAACTTCGGAATGTATTCACTTGTATTTCTTATGTATTGTACCCCGATGTTTATTCTGGGAAGTGTTTGTAATATATTTGAGTCATGTCATGCCTTGATGTTCCTATCGGGAGATTCAATAATGTAAACAAGTCATGTAAAGTCATTGTGGGTAACCCTCCTATTGTTTAAGGGTTAAAGTCCCCACAATTGTGGGGCCCCAAGGTGATTAGACTATCTTAGTGAAGTCGAACCTAGGTAAGTTATTGTAAGTTGGGGCAATAGTCCCCACCATTGTGTTAAGGATAACCCTCCTTCTTGGTCAGAGGAGGCAAAGTCCCCACAAGTTGTGGGGCACTAGGGTTATTAGACACTCCTAGAGATGTCAACTCTAGTAAGTAATTGTTAAGTGAGGCCGACATGTTGGAGTGGGCTTCAAGTGAACGAAAGAATATAAATAGAGAGTGAGCCTCTCTATTTATCACACACACACTCACTCATTGGGGCACATAAGTGAGAGAGAAGTTGCTGGGACAAGAGAGAGACTACTGTTGTCGAGAGATCATCTTTATGTTTTTGGGTTTTAAAGTTTGGTGTTGATTCTATCTCCAAGGAAGTGGCAGGGTTTTCTCCTTTATGGTTTCCCCGAGGAAAATTATTTGTGTCTCTTATCTCTTTTGTTTATTGCTGTGCATGTTATTCTCTTAGTTAAATATCCTAAGATCATAATGCTAGCTTGAATGATAAAAATCTAACATGGTATCAGAGCTAACCTGAGAAGAAGAAATTTTGCAGCTACAGAAGCTAGGGATTCTTACTTTTTGGGTCTCTCTCCACAATCCATTAGAAAAAGTATGCTAGGATGACTCTCCATTGAAGGGCACATCTTTCTGTCGAAGCAGAATTTGATTCCTGACATTTTCAGTTTTTGGTGCCGAAAATTAGGGCTTCTTACAAAAGAGTAATTTTTGAGTGAGACCGACATAGGATTTATCTCCTCATAAAAATCAAAATTTAGAGACCTGGGTTGAGATTTTTGGTTGGGTATAACTTCAGGAAAGTCAAACCCTAGTTTGACCCCAAGCTGGAAAAAACCTAAAATACTAAAACTGATACGTTTTGGTAGATTCGCTTAGGATTGGAGAAGGATCAGGAGTGAAAACTTTCACAAGGCGAAGATAAAATCCTGATTTACACTTTATCCAAAATTCAGCCTCAGATTTGCTATATTCTAGGAGATATGATCCCTCCAAGTTAGAGTTCCAACCTCTTCCAGGATTCATCCCTAAACAGAACACTCGGGGCGAATTACTATATCTTGGGATACAAAGGTCCAAATGAAATTTCTGAAGATTTTCCAGAAAGGGGACATACTGTACTTTCTGTGGTCTGAGTTCCAGACCCAGAAAATGAAAAAGTGACACATGGAAATCCATACAACTTCGTTGTGCTAAATAGTCCTGAAACATGTCACCTTGGGAAAACGCTCATAAGTCCCAATCGCTGAAACCAATTCTGATGAAACCTATGGTTTTGGAATAGGGGTAGGCGAGGCTACCTCAGTGCGATGTTTCATACACATAGGTGTAGTAATTTCATACATATCACAAAAACTATATCAGGCATTTCTGTAGAAGAAATTGGTAAACTAGGGCTTCCTGTTCCGGGAGCTTCCCTCCACTGTTTTCAGAAAAGGAGTACATTGGACAGCTCAACTTGAAGAGATATATCTTTCTATCCAATCATATCTAAAAGATTCCAAGTTTTTAAAATTAGGGTTTCTATGACAAACCCTAGATCAGCCAGCTCTGGAGCCAGGAAGGATACCTCAAATCAGTAAGATCTAATCTTTTGCTACTTTCATTTGAGGATCTCATTTCCAAGTGATCTATCACATTAGCTTGATGATGACCTTGGTGAATTTGAAAACTTCCAAGCATGGAAGTATATTATCTCTCTGAAGAAAATGAATTGGACACCCACATGAGTGAAGAGGTTCCAGTTCCAGAGGGAGATGAGGCTAAAAGCATTACACCAGAAGAACTTGGTCAAGGCCAAGAAGATCATTTTTTATTCAATCATGAATCACCTTGTACCACAAGTGTCTTCCCTAAAGACACCGAAGATGTTTTATTCCTTGACCAAGCTATTTGAAGGGAAGAACATAAATCAGAATATGACCTTAAGAAACCAGTTGAAGAATGTAAAGATCCAGAATGCAGAGACCATACAGTCATAGTTTACAAGGGTCTCTCAAATCAAAGAACAAATCACTAGTAGAAAATGAGAAATTAATGACTAAAAAAATGACTAAAATCAGACTATAAACGACTATTTTTGAGTCGGTGACTAATAGTAGCAAATTTCCACTATCTTATAGCTAATCGTATTTCACTAGTCATTAATAGCTTGACTTAGTAGTCATTGATTTAGTCATTGATAGGCAATGATTTAGTCATTGATAGTCAATGATTTAGTCATTGATTTAGTCATTGTTTTAGTCATTGATAGTTAATGATTTAGTAATTAATTTAGTCATGGATTTAGTCATTGATTTAGTCACTGAGCTAGTCACTGATTTAGTCGCTGATTTAATCACTGATTTAGTCACTGATTACAACCATTAATGACCAAATATATGACTAAATAAACTACTAGATGTTAACATATTAATGATTAAGCTAAATATAACTAAGATACGGGAAATTAGCTACTAATAGTCGTATATATGCGAATTTAGTCATTTTTGTAGTCACAAATTTATGATAGGGAACGGAGGAATCGAACCACCAACCTCCTGCCTATAATTAGGCAGACGCTCTACCATTGAGCTAGCACCCTTTAAGAAGTTGTTATTGCTTGACAATGATGATATTCAAACAAATTTATGATAGAAGTCAATCTACAAACTACATAATTATTACTATTACAACTTACCAGTAACTAGTATTTATGATAAACTAATTCCTGAGAGCTATGTACAATTTTCCCTATAACTAAAGCTAATAAAAATACTACAAATACTCTTACCAAAGAGATTTAGTGATGAGTACCTCTTCCCATTCTTCATCACTATCATTCTCATAGTCCAAAGAAGAGTCCTTCCTGAAAGGATTTCGAACCCCAATGCCATCACTGCATCAAAAAAAAAGAGTCAGAAACAAAACTTTCCCTCTTATCTACTGCAATATTAAGAATCCATGAGCTTCAAGGTGTTTCAGATGTTCCTCATCATGGGCTATCAAAATTAAAACACAACCTGTTTCTTTGATAATTAATAAACTTAAAATTATGCAAAGTATATTTACCTTTTCTTTGAGAAGGTTCCATAATAAGTAGGTCTATGGTTGTGATCGAACTGCAAAAGGTTTCTTCTCTTATTGTGAAGCCTATTTACCTTTAAATCAAGTGATAAACATTCTAAGAGCTATGCATATTCAGAAACTTATTGCTAATGGAGACTCGACAATTATCATTTGCAAAATTAGAGACTTGAATCCCTATGCACCGTAATGTCTTGCAAAAATGATCTCTAGACTTAGAATTCAAAGAATTGCAAGTATTTTGACTTGGGGAATTGCAAGTATTGCAAGTATTTAGCATTGAATCATTTACTGTTTCAAAGGTACCATTTTGTATGGAGGAGTTATGCTTTGTGAATCATTATTGCTTGGCTATAAGGGCACCTAATCGTGGATTCAATAATTAAAGAGTCATGTAGCAAATATAAAGAGAAATACCCTACTCCTACAACATTGTGTCTTTAGAGAAACCTTTAAAGGGTTGTATATTTTGCTTCTAGGTGATGATACCAGTTATTTGAAAGGTAGGAAAATTGGTTAAGCATGAATCAAACTTAAAAAACTTACAAACTATCAGGTATAACAAAATATATATCATCTCTGTGTTGAGATGTACAGTATTTGAAACAGCTTCCATGATGATTGGAAAACAGTTTACAGAGATAAATAACCATTGATAAGAACTGAAATTTCCTTAGAATGTATGGTCACCTAAAATAAGACTACACTAAAATTTAGATTCTAGTAACCTTTTGAGATTAACTAAACCTATCGAAAAGGTTGGAAAGACTGGTATTCTATAGTGTTCTTATAATGCACAGTTGCATAAAGGCATATTCTTATCAAGATTTATGACTTTCAAAATGAAGGAATTTACTTGACCATGCAATGCACATTTATGATGAAGCAAAGGATAGAGAAAATCATGATGAGGTTCATATTCCCCATTTGAACTGCCTACAAGAAACTATTTCTTCATAAGGGTAATAAAGCATGTCTCCATCCTGCTTGAGTGGAATGTGAAAGTTCCCTGCCCTGATTATCTGATTATGAATTAGTTTTAAGTTCCAATTCCCTTTAGGCCCTATGGCATGTTTACTCCTTCCACTTTGACTCCCCACGTGGGATGCATTGCTTTTTCAATGGAATATAAGAGCCTCACTAAGACCTGGGTCTCGTATTTTGGTGTGGAGTTATTTTTACAAGTACAAAGTTCAAGGTTCATGAAGAATTGTTCAAAACCTACCATTAGTACAGCATTATAACATAGGGTATGTTTCTACAGGAGGATAGAGACAGGGTAGAGCAGATGGTAAGAGTAAGAGAGGGTCTAACCTAGCTAATTTAAAGAAAAAAAATCTAAATCTTGGCTGAATTAGAGATTGAATAGTCTCTTAGTAAGGGTTAATGTGTTGGTGAGTGAGTGTAGCGCTAAGGCCTTATATTTATTTTCTCTTAGGCACTGATTTTGGAAAGTGATGCTAAGAAGTCCCCAAGATGGCCAAGGGATATCTGACAATCCTACACGACATTGGTAATGTCCTGGTGCAACTTAGGGACATCCCCTGTGCAGTGTTAGATCTTAAAAGATAGGCTCATCTAAAAATGGTTATCTCTTATATTTAGATCCATAAAAATAAGTCTATATCCATAGATAACAAACTTGGAAAAATACAAAGGCTTAAAATGGCTGGATAAAAGGAAACAAAAGCTGTAAATGCCATATTAGCAAGAGGTAAAACACAATTATTAAAAGAAAATTACTAATATCCAACAACAAAAGAAGGCAAAACTCACCCTTGGCCTCTGAAGGAACCAAAAATGTGCTTCCCTTTGAAGTACTCTGAAATCCTTGCACCTTTGGGCCAGAAGCATTATTGAGATAGTCCATTAATATTCAATAGTTCATGTCAATTTGTGCTTTCCAAAACATCTTGTCCATTTTCCCACTCCCTCTGCAATTGCCTAGACGATGACAAGAAACATATTTCATACCAAGATGCACTAGCTGGAAATACAACTGATCTTCCAGCAGCTCCACTGGCAAGGGAAGTCTTAGCATTACCTCCTGTGTTTTAGTTTCACATGGAAATATAAACAGGTATATATTATGAGGAAATGAAAATGAAGCCATGTATAAAGAATCTAGAAGACAATCACTGAAGTAAAACATAAGTTGTTTAAAGAAAATACACATTAGCTTCTATACTAATGATTATTTAGGACTGAATTAGAAGCTATTAAATAATCTAATATGGAAGCATAGAAAAAGCTGTCTGCATAGATATCAATAAAAAATGCTAAAGATAATTGGACGGAAGTACAATATACTAAAATCCTATAGTCACTTACGAGAGCCAATGATTTGCTCAATTTACTTGAAGAAGCTGATCCAAGCAAGGAAACCTCTGCCACTGGTGGAGGTAAACAAAGTCCCTAGTGTTGCTGTGAAGGATTTGTAACATCATAGAACTTTTGAGTTTTTCTGCTAGAAAAATAGGACAAAGAAAATAAAAAATCATAAAAGCTAAATGTGAAATACTTTTTAAAACAATTTAGCCCAATAAAGAAAACTTTCTAAATTAATTAAATGCTAGAACATAATTATAGGGGATTAAAGCAACAAACTTGTTTATATCACCCATTTACTTTTGGTAGACAACACATTGATTTTCAGTCAATAGTTCTGTTAGGGAGATGGAAAAGATTAAGGGGCTTCTAGACCTCTATTGCAAGACTATAGGAATGGTAATAAATATGAATAAGTCTTAAGAAATGTAAAGTGGATTGGCAGAGTAATTTAAAGACCAGACCAAAATCATATTTCCCATTAATTATTTCAAGAAGTCAAATATAACCTGGGTTTCATCTTGAAACCATATGATTGACATTTAAATTTTGGTCGTAACTGTCCTGTGGTTCGTATATTAACCTTCATTAATCTATTATCGAGAGCATATAGGAGTATTGATGTCTATAGCACAACGACCAAAAGGAATCTTAACCAAATAAAAAAGAAGTGTTTCAACATCCTTCACATAGGAGGGAGGGACAAGAAATTCCACTAGTTATAAATGGAACAGGGTAGCCAATTCCAAGTAAGATGGGAATGGGGTTTAAAACACATAAAGCACTTCAGCTCAAAATTTTCAACTAAAATCCTTTAGATATTTCTTTATAATGATGGACACTGAGGTCAAGTTATGAAATCCAAACACTTAAGAGATGCATCCATGGAATATTGGATTTAAAAAAAAACACTCATGGGATGCTTCCATTACAAGGAAATCCTTTGGTAAAGTTTCCCCCTTGGTGGGTAAATAAATGAGGGAACTAAGGAAAAGTTAGAAATGGAAAGGACCTATGGATCAGGATTAAAGGAAATTTCAAATTTTAGAGGCTCTGCTATATAGTTTACATGCTCAGTGGTCTATACTGTTATAGAGAGGCAGACTCGCAATTGGCAAGAAATGCCTAGTATTGAGGATGGCTAACAGAAGACAGTCTTAAGTTTACAAGGTGAGCCAGAGGAATGATATGATTACATTGACTTGCCCAATCATCAAGGATCCAAGAATTTAAAGTGTTCAAGGATCAAGGGAACAAGGAAATGCGCTCCGTGGGTCAAAATAGGTTATGCTACCAAAGTGGAGGAACTCATGCAAGAGAGAGAATCATGGAGGATAGTTGTTTGGAATCTATTCAGCCCTTTAGAAATAAAAAAACTAATGTGGTTGGTACTGGCTAATAAAGTACTACCAGTGGGAAAATGAGATATTGGTGCAGACAAGGGTGATGTATCATATGAAAATGCAATGCTGAGTCTGTGGATCACTTGTTCGTCTTGAGCACCTTCTCCAGATCTGTATGAATTGACGTGTCACAAGTTATGGGGGACGGATCAAGATGATATATATAGGCATAGCTTGGTAGATTGTCTAGGACTGGATTGGTGACAAAACAGTGGCAACTTTTTAGGCTCCCATGTTTTGCTTATATATGATATATAGATGTCAAGAAATTTGATGATCTTCCTGGAACAGGTCTTCACAGTTGCCCAGGTAGCACATAGGATTAGAGAGGTATTGGACTAAAAAAGGATTCTAAAAGAAAAACCTTCCAGCTATTCACTAATGCATTATATTGATAAAGAAAAGCCTAGGTCTTTTCAAGAGAGCATGAAAAGGAGTATCGGGTATTTGTGGAGTTGGTGCTTTGTTTTTTTCGACTCTTCTTTTCATTTGTTTCTACACTATGAGGCAAGTAAAGGTGTAAGCAGGGCATAAGTCTACATTCAGACTGTGGAAAATAGCTGAGAATGGAGGAATTAAACAATTTCAAGGTTATGGAGATTCAAAGTTTATCATAGATTGGGCTAATCATCTGTCCAGCATCGAGAATCTAGGCCTACATGAACCAAGTTCAAGAGGTCAAAAAATGTTTTGAAACCATAATAATAATCCTTTTTCGACACATTTACCAAGATTTCAACTCAATGGCAGACAAGATTTCTAAATATACTTTGTTGTTACAGAAGGGTACCTAAACCAAACAATAATTTAGAAAAGTCACTCTCCTATCTGATTCAGAAAAGACTTGTACTAACAACTCTTCTTTTCATTTGTTGCTAAACTATGACGCTAGTAAAGGGGCAAGCAGGGAAGAAGTCTACATTCAAACTGTGGAAAATAGCTGAGAATGTAGGTATTAAACAATTTCAAGGTTATGGAGATTCAAAGTTTATCATAGATTGGGCTAATCATCTATCCAACATCGAGAATTTGGGCCTGCATGAACCAAGTTCAAGAGGTCAAAAATTGTTTTGAAACCATAATAATAATCCTTTTTCGACACATTTACCAAGATTTCAACTCAATGGTAGACAAGCTTTCTAAATATACTTTGTTGTTTCAGAAGGGTACCTAAACCAAACAAGAATTTAGAAAAGTCACTTCCTATCTGATTTAGAAAAGACTTGTACTAACAACCACTTAATGGTAGATTAGCTCAGAGTCATAGCTGAGAGATGTAGACACTGGTTATGCTCGTCTTGTTGTATTGCTGGTTTAGATATTAGGACTCTTTTGATGATTCTGTATTGATGACAAATTGAGTATCCTAGAGAACATGTAAGGAAGACTTTTAATAGTTTTCTTAAATTTCTTTGTTTTTGAATGATGGACAACAAAACAGTATCTAGCACACTTGAGTCCTCGCAGGACTAGTCAAATGTATATTTTTATTTATTCCTTGGGAATATCAAATATAGTGATTTTAAAACACATCCCAGAGAACAAAGAAATCATGGATCTGATATAAATCTTGACCCTTCATTGAAGTTTCATGATCTTAATCAACAATTGTATTTTCATTTAAACAAAAAAACATGTGTATTCATTCACCTATTTGTCTTAACAAGCAATAAACTTGCAGAAATTTAGCAGATCATGTTTTTAGCTACAAGGTTCCCCTATACAATATCTCTATTTGGTATAAGATACACAAAACTACTAGTCATCTTATCATTTGGTTATGCAACTTGAGGGTAAAAAGGAAATAAATTCCATAAATAAACAAGTGCATATGTGAGAGCTCCCACATTTACTACCGTAGTTCATAGATGATTTGGCCCTGCTTATTTAGTACTTACTACAAGAACATGGATAATCAAGGCCTTAACTACCTCGTCAAACTATTGTAAAGTTAGTAAGTGCCAAGTATGAAGAGGAAATTGATCCAGAGGCATAAATCCATTATTATCAACTATCTTATGAAGTGCCAAGAATTAAGAGGAAACTGAACCAGAGATATAAATTCATTATTATCAGCTATCTTATGAACAACTAAAAATGGAATCACCTTTCAGGGCTCATTGACAGATATGGCATATGATTTGCAGATATCAAGAACAACTTTGGAATGTAGTTGATTTATGTTTTTTGGTTAGAATTTTAAATCTAAGCGATACTTGGATAATGGGAAATTGGAAATCAGTTTTTAGAATGGCCAAAAAGGTATTTCATTAAGTAGGAGCTATCCCATAAGTACAACTTTCATTCATTTTACTCTATTAAAAGGAAAAGTATAGGTTACATTTGTCTTTTAGGAGTATCTGCAACCCAGGAATATCAAACTCCCTATCCAGTGAAGGTAATATCTCTAAATACTTCTCAGTAGGGTTTTTTTTTCATACTTTGTCTAACTTTGCAAATATATGAACAGTGTCTTGAATGTTCCACATCCCTGAATAAATATTATATGTTCAGAACTTTAGCTCCGTAACTTAGCAGCTTTCTTATTGCATATACATCTATTTTAATTGACAACAATAAAGTTATACAATGTTAATTCCATGCCCCCGATATCTCTTTCTATGATGGATCTAGTACCAATAATATATATATGCAAAATCCTTTTTCATGATGGATCTAGTACCAGTCAAGTTTATAAGCAAATAAAAAGGACAAACAAGTTCTAATAAGATACCGGAATCAACTGCAGGTCGATATTAATGTGCACACCTCAAATGCAAGTCCAAGAATCTCTTGTGCCAGATAGAGACAATCATTATGCACAATCACAGCAGTTTGGCATAGGGTGTTGAGCTCCTTAGCTAGCTTCAAACACAACAAAGACCATTCAAAAAAGTCATACGAAAGCATCCCAAGAGTATAAAATGACATACAACATTATTATCATAAACAATTACATTCTTATGTTATGTTTAAATAACGTTAATCTCAACTCTTACTTCCTGACATTGATACCTTTTATATATTTGACTAAAGATAGATATTAGGAACAACAGATAAACCTATTACAACCGATTGCAGTATCTACTGACACTGGATTGCTGAATCATTTTCATATTTGATATTTAAATATTGTGCATCCTTACAAAATATCATATACCATTATAATCTGTAAATTAAATGAAATGTGTTGATACACACAGATATGGAGCAAGGACTGTACAAAGTTCAAACAGAATTTTAGACACAATTAGAGGCCTAACCTCCTCACAGAATAGAATTGTATCTTAAACTCTGAATGGATTTTACACAGAAATGAAATGGCTTAAGTAGAAGGAAAAAACATTGCTTCAGAACCCCACCTGGGCTCTTTGAATGTTACACTAAATTCACATGCAAGCAGTTGTAGTTTGGGATTTGATACCTAACTCTGTTTCATCTCTAATTATTGGGATGGTGTTTTATTAGGCACATACTGCAAGTGTAAAAAAAAATATACTTACATGTTACATTTTGGATGAGTAACTAGAATGATTAAAAAAGATTAACAAAATAAATACTCATCACATGTACACCTAATTTTATAAAAAATTAGTAGCAGCTATCGAAACTAAAGCTATTAAAGAGGTTGGTTTATCATAATATAGACAATCAAGAGAAGACTATACAGTGCAATAATGGTCAAATGATACAGTTGTTGTGTACTCCAGGTTAGCAAATACATGACTTATATCATATATTATAATTGAGCTTGTGATAGAGCTTAAGTAATAAAGCGGTTGTATGGGATTTTGGTATGGGACATTGTCTTCCTTATATGTATTGACATCCACACCATATGGTATATGAATCAAGATTACCATTCCATCTTTTAATATATTACAGTTTGCATTCTCTGCCCCACATTCTTGTGCGTAAAACTCACATGGTATCAAAGCAAGGTTGAACAGAAGCCAAGGAGAGTAGGTGAAGGAATAAGAACTGTTGCAGATCAGACATAGAACAAGGGACTGCAAAACTTTATTAAAGACTCCATGAAACTCTACAAATAGACCAAAATGAAAAAACGAAAAATTTTGTGCAGAAAAAATAAAAATTTTAAAAATATATTAATGATATTTCCAATTCATATGAGCTATAAAGCAATAGTCTATCCACAAATTCCATGTTATAAATTATGATAATACAAAATTATATTTGTCTGCAAAACAATAAGCTGAAATTTGAAATACAAAATAAATAGGTTTGTAATCTGAGCGTCGGCCAAGTCCAAGTCGGTTTTGGTGAGTCTGAGCCAAGTATGAGCCAAATCTACTCAGCTAGTGTTAGCCACATACTCGTTTTAGACATGACTTGACCAGATTGGGAGGCCCCGGTGAATCTTAGATGAGTAAAACAACAATGGTTTGAACCATAGTAGCATAATTCAAGTATGAATATGGATTCGAATACGATTCAGTAATATGAAATCAATATATATATTGCCTCCGTATTAGCAAGGGTCTAAGGTCAAGACAAAGAACTGAAGGTAAGTATCTGTAAATCTATTTGTTTAAATAAAAACAACTTCTGAACACTATGACAATGTTCAAATCATGTCCATAAAAATATGAGAAACACGATTACAGACCTTCCATATAAGCAAACCCTGTTAGTTTTTTTACCATGTTGCTTTGAGGTGTTTTTCTTCAGAAGCAACAATTTTAGCAGACATTCCAGCATTGATCCTCGTGGAGAGCTTTTGCAGTTTATGAGGGAGGTGCATTAGAGAGTCTGATGAGGGTGCAACAGACTTGTAGACATTCAATGGGTGAGTAGGATGCACACATGGTCTATCTGCAAAGGGTACAGTTCCTAAGATAGATAGGGTGCATGCATGAGGAACATCTTCAGTTTATAGGCGTATTGCATGAGAGAGAGATTCTCTTGTACGCTTTTAGTTTTTTTTAGAGACATTCTCTTCTAGTTAGGGTGAACTCATGCATGAGGTTGCACTCTTCGCTAGCAGGCTCTTGCATCAAGGTTAGGGTTTTATCTCTTCTAGAGAGGTGTACCACTTAAGGTGTCTACATTCATTGTAGATGTGTCATCTCTTGTTATATAAAAGAGATGCCGAGCACTTCACTGTGGGGTTAAACAAATGAAGTTTTGAGCTAGATTCTTTGTAATTTATTTTAGTGAGGTGCTACATATTTTTATCTGCTTGTCCTAATTCTCAGACTTATGTGTTTGAGAGAGCTGATAAAACAACATAGCATGTCCAAAGTATTAAAATATCAATTGGATAATAATAACCAAAAGATGACACCTGACTACTGAGACTTTCTTCCTGATCAATCATTTATCTAGATTAAGTTCTTGACCTTTTTAAAAAGTTCAGTTGGTGGAGGTAGAGGAAGGTACTCATCGATTGCAAAGTGAAATTACCGATTCATATAAAAAACAATTTAATATCTTCCTATAAGAAATGAGCCTGAAAATACTTTTAATTGCATCAACCTTATTACATCCATCCTACCACAGGTGTTGTGAAATGACATTTGAGATTGCAAAATAGACCAAGATCCCCTTTAGTGAATAATATCTGTAAACATAAGATCATTCAGAAACTCGATAGAGAAAATTGCAGAGTATGGACAGAAAACAAACATGTTAATTGGTACCTTTTTATTAAGTGTCCTAACCTTGAATTTTGGGATCTTTTGCAATTCCTCTTTCTCTAACTCTTCTGAGCTCTTAACTCTGAAAATTTATATGAATAATCCAAATAGAGTATTATATTTTACATAATACAAAGAACATAAACTAGATTAATTTCTCACTGCCATACTAACATAAAATTCATAAGATTTATATTCTGATGACTACCTTCCCAAGAGAAGAAAATTAATGAAATCCATTCACAAATTCTTCAACATGAAATACTTTTGTGATGTGAAGAGGTGTATAAGAAACTGCAAAGCATTTCTTTCAGTCACTACCTGCAATCCTGTATTGTTGAGACATAGTGCATCAAGACCACTAGGATGCAACAAAGTGCTTTTGAGGAAGGGAGAAGTAAATCTTCTGATATAGCATCCAAGAAGGCAGTTGTAAGACCTACTGCATGCAACATTGAGAGAGTTACCCTCTCACGATCTCTATAGATAACAAACTAACCATGTTTGGAAAACCTGTTATATATCATGCAACACAAAATTCTCACCAGGCATGTGAAGGCCTGATCTTAATCTAGGCGACATGCTTCCATCTCAAGTAGGCAAGGTCATCTAAGCTAGCTGCAAGTTAAGTACAAGGTGAGAACCAAGATTATCACTTACCCAAAACTAGGTAGAAGAGTTGGTTACCTGAGCATTTTCTTCAACTTTGTAGCCAAGCTCTGTAACATTTACCTACCTTTTAGTTGTATGCTGTTGTTTTTCATCTCTAGAAATAAATTCATGCACACGGTTTTTCACTTCAATCCAGCTGGATCCTGGAGTCTTTTGCACCCCACTATCTCTCATTCTTTTCCTCAATTTGGATACTTCATCCAATCTGCTAGCTGTAGAGTAGATATTTAATAACAGCACAAAATTTCCAACATTTTTCGGTTCCAAAACAAAAAGTCATTCTTCCACAACCTCTCCTAGATATATATTGCAATGAATTCTACAAGCATTGACCAAGGTACCCCACACAGCCACATTAGGCTTCACTAGCATCTTGTTGATTAACTCGTATGCCTCCTTGAGATGCCCTGCCTGACCTAGAAGATCAACCAAGCATGAGTAGTGTTCCACATGGGGTTTGATTCCATAATCCCTACTCGTTTGTTTGATATATTGCTTGCTTTCATAAATCAGACCTGCATGGCTACAAGCTGTAAGGACACTAATATAGGCTATGTAGTCTGGCCTTGCACCTGCCTCTTGCATTTTATTAAAGAGTCTAAGGGCATATTAAGCATGACCATGCATTGCATGCCCTAAAATCATTGAACTCCATGAAACCACATCTCTTTCTGACATTTTTTCAAACATTTGATGTGCATCCATGACACTCCCACATTTATAGTACATATCTACAACTGCACTTCCCATACAAACATGCGACTCAAATCCGCTCCTAATTATATAACCATGGATTGCCTTAATCTTTCCTAGGGCGCCTATGTTGGCACATGCAGGAAGCACAGACAACACCGTTATGAAGTTGGGTTTTTCCCCTGTCGCTCGCATTTCTAGCAAAAAAACCGAAGCTTCATACTCAAGTTCTCTCTATGCATACCCAGAGATCATTGAGTTCCATGAAGTTACATTGGGTATCAAACCTAACAATTCCATTTGGCAAAAGAGTCTAAAGGATTCTTCTCCATGTCCATTTTGGGAATAACCCACAATCATTGCATTCCATGTAACTAGATTTTTTTCAGGCATTTTGTCAAATAGCAATTGTGCAGAGGTTCGTTCCATAGCAGTCTACAGGGATCAAATTTGAAGTGTAGGGTCCCATTTTACTTTGAAGGGTTGTGAGAAATTGAACACTTCAATGTTGACATGTAAAAATAAATCATTCTTTTCATTTGAAACTGTAAGTGTACAACAAAATTTTATTATTTATTAAAAAGAATGTATAGAAAAAAATGACAATAAGAAGAAATTGAGTGATTCAACATTTACATGGAATTAGTGACGTAAACCATGTACTCTCCTAGGTCCCTGGAGCATATAGTTTATTGAACTTAGATAAGGGACAAATATGTCGGGCTGTGAAATACTCAGTTGTTAGGTCGTTGATAAAATAAGGCATTGGAATTTGGAAGGACCTTTGAATGGAGGATTGATTTAGCTTGATGGTGGCTCTATTGGTCAAGTGTGATTGGGCCTACCTAAAAGAAAAACCCCAGAAGGTAATACCTAATACTTTCATGGAGAAATTTTTTTATTAACCCTGAATTCAGCAGTTGTTTTTAGAATTGAATCATGTCCTCTCCACATGCTCAAATCAAAGTGATCAAACAAAGGCCCCAATTTTAGGTGGATTATGGATAGTCCCTCCAATGTTTATCGAGTTTATACCCCAATTCGAAGTGATTAAACAAAATCCCCAATTTTAGCTAGATTTTGGATAGTCCATCCAATCTATATCAAGTTTATCATCCCTATAAAAAACGTTAAGTATTTATTAGTCCACGATAAGGAAGAACTTTAAATTCTCCAACAAATATCACTACAAGTTGCGTGTCTAGTTTCTACCAAAGTTAACAAGGAAGACGAATCATAAACACATGTCTGGGAGGTTTGCGACAACGAGGATGTTGAAATCATGTTCTTTGCTAGATCATTGCACTCCCAGTCCCTCATTCATGAACAGCTGTCAAGGGATTCCCTTGTTTAGATATATTGGTAGAGAATTTGTACTTCTTGTTTCCATTATTAGAAGGCTGATAGGAAAATTATGAAGCAGTAGAAGAAAAAGTGACCTTGAATGGTCTCCCAGAATCATGGGATTCATTCATTTAAGGAATGTGTGCCAGAAGGAAGTGATTACTTTTAGCATGCTCTAGGAAGAAGAAGAAGCTTGACTCATAAGAAGAGAAGAGAAGATCAGAGAAATTGAAGATCAAGCTCTCACCATCCAAAGAAGATCCCTCAAGCGATGAGGAATATGAAGAACTCAACTCTTGAAGAACCTCTTATCCACCTTAGCATTTGGATAGAAATGATGCTATTATGAATGAAGAAGATGATGATACTGAAGTCTCAAGAAGGAGTCCACCCATGAAACAAATAAAGATAAGTATTCAATTGTCATTTCATGATATTGTTTTGTTATGCATTTGTTTATATTCAGTTGATGTATTATGCATGATAGAATGTTTGTATTAATGACAGTATACTACTAATATGCATGTAATGGGTAAGTAGCACATGGTGCTATACAACTCTCCATTGCTACGTATCTAGAATGAAACCTCTTTCCTGACATATTGGATTAGTGCACAATCTCAATGTTGTCCTGGTAGAGATGGAAGGCATCTAGAAAGTTTCCGTGAGATATGTATGAATGTTGTATTGGCTAAAATAGCTGCATAATCATATATATTGATGCAAAATAATTTTTCATTATGAATATACATTATGAAATGTTTCTAACCATACAACTAATGCATTTGAATTGTAGGAAAGATCGCGTAAAATCGAATACAAGCAAAGAAGGATGAGACTTGTTCCGAAGAACAAGTGATGACAGTTCAAGATGAAGAATAATATGACGAATGCAGCGATATCATTGATGCAGAACCTTCTAGCTATGAAGAAGTAACCAAGAAGAAAGGGAAGACCAGTTCAAGAAGAATGATGTCTAGGATGCAGTATCGATACATGAAGGGAAGCTTGTAGTTCCATCATGCAGTAGATGAAAACATCGTGGGATACAAGGCAAGATTCGTAGCATGAGGCTTCTCATGAAAAGAAGGCATAGATTACGAAGAGACATTTGCAGCTAGTGGGAGTTGAGACACATGACAGGGAAAATCATGTGTGAAAATGAAAGAAGGCCTCGTATGATTTTAGAAGACACCCATGGGATAACACATACATGATGAGCTTGATGAAGATCTTAACCTTTGCTACAAGGTTGAAGATGAAAGCCTATAGAGGATGACAAGCTCACAGATGGGTGCAAGAAGAACTTTTGAAAAAAATTCAAGATAGAGAATCTTGGTATCCAGTGATCCTAGATGGATACATAGAATATTAGTAGCATAGGAAGCCACTTGTCACTCCGGTGCATAGAGTACGGAAGACAGAGGGAGTGACTAAAAAAGATCCTGAGGTTCAACATGGTATGATAGGATGGATAGATTACTGATGACTCTAGTATTTACTGAAAGTAAAGTGGATTCCAACCTTTGCTTCAAGGTTGAAGGCGGAAGACCAGTGATGCTCCTGTGATGTGTAGATGCACTATTTTCTAGGCATGGAGGTGTGGCAGAATGAAAATGGAATATCCCTGGGATAAGGGAAGTATGCAGTAGAGATCCTGAAGAGGTTTAGGATGATGGACTACAAGGCCATGACCACACCTATGGCATCGAACATGAAGCTATTGAGTGATGCTTCATCAGAGACGGTTAATGCTATGATTTATCATCAGATGATTGGGTCCTTGATGTACCTGATGAACACGAGACCAGATATTTGCTTTATTATGAACACCTTGAGCCAGTTCCTAATAGATCCAAGACATGTTCACTTGATTGCTGCAAAGCATATTTTTAGGTACGTAAAGGGTACAGTTGATTATGGGCTCAAGAATGAGGTGAATCAGAAGATTAACCTAGAAGGTTATGTTGATTCAGATTGGGCAGTGCCATCGATAGGAAGAACACTTCAAATTGTTTCTTCAGTATGGGATCAGGTGTGATCTCTCGGTTTAGTAGGAAGTACTCCTATGTGGCACTGAGTACAGCTGAAGCAGAGTATGTCATAGCTTGTTCAGCTAGTTGTGAAGCAGTATGGCTAAGGAAGCTACTGTTTGATTTATTTGATCTCTTGTTGATGCTTCTTCTATACATTGCGACAACCAAAGTTGTGTGAAGTTGTTAGAGAACCCAGTGTTCCATGACAAGTTAAAGCATATCAACATCAAGTATCACTATATCAGGGATATGGTGTAGAGAGGAGTAGTGAAGCTCCAGTATGTTGCGACGGACAAACAGATAGCTGATGTGTTGACAAATCCATTGGCTAGAGTGAAGTTTGAGTACTTCAGGGAGAAGCTTGGTGTTCTCCAGATTGATGTTCCCTTCAAAGGGGAAGTGATGAGTCCGTGAGCCATTCTGACATGGTGAGAGGATTGGTTCCTTCCATGGTCAGATGTAAGGGCTAAGCCATTCTGTCACGATGAGAGGATTGGTTCCTCGCATGTTAGATATGAGTGCTGAGCCATTATGATGTGACTGTAGGATTGGTTCCTACATGATCAGATATAAGTGCTGAATGCCATTCTTGGAATGTAGGCACCTGGTTAGTTACCAGGAATCCTCAGCCTAGGGATAGGATCCATTCAGATGTGACTGTGGGATTGGTTCCCACATGATCAGATGTAAGTGCAGAGCCTTTACACAGATGATAGTAGGTGTGTCCTATCATGCTGGTGGATGTGGGTGATGGCCTTTCCACAAATGATAGTAGGTGTGTCCTATCACGATGGTGGATGTGAGTGTTGTGCCTTTTCATAAATGGTAGTAGGTGTGTCCTACCATGCTGGTGATTGTAAGTGTTGTGCCATTCCACAGATGGTAGTAGGTGTGTCCTACCATGCTGGTGGATGTGAATGTTGTGCCTTTCCACAGATGGTAGTAGGTGTGTCCTATAATGCTTGTGGATGTAAGTGCTGAGCCTTTCCACAGATGATAGTAGGTGTGTCCTATCATGCTAGTGGATGTGAGTGCTATGCCTTTTCATAGATGATAGTAGGTGTGTCCTATCATGCTGGTGAATGTAAGTGCTGGGCCTTCTGACAGGGTTGTGGGATGTGTTCCCACATGGTCAGATGTGAGTCCTGGATGTGCCTTTTTGACATGGTGTTGGATGTGTTCCTCTCATGGTTAGATGTAAGTGCTGGGCGAGCCATTCTGACTTAGGGTTAGATATAAGCGCTGAAGAAGACCTACATGGAGGCTAGGCCTACAACCAGCATGAAAAAGGGTTGGCTCTGTAGAACTTCCTGTGATGAGAAGAATCAAGAGATAGCACCCATAATGATGATCCAGCAGAGATTTTCCCAGAACCACAGATGATCTAGATCGAGTGATATCCAAATCTAGTGATGATGATCCAGATCGAGTGATGATCTAGATCTAGTGATGATGATCCAAATCGAGTGATGATCTAGATCCAGATGAAGATGACTTGAAGATGAATATGACTTGAAGATGATGAGGACTCGATGATGACAAAGAGAAGAAGACTTGTGTTGATAAATTGTGTCGAGAGAATACCTTCCTAGTTAAGAGGGAGTGTTGATGTAATTTTAACTTCGAAATGTATTCACTTGTATTTCTTATGTATTGTACCCCGATGTTTATTCTGAGAAGTGTCTGTAATGTATTTGAGTCATGTCATGCCCCAATGTTCCTATCGGGAGATTCAATAATGCAAACAAGTCATGTATAGTCATTGTGGGTAACCCTCCTATTGTTCAAGGGTTAAAGTCCCCGCAGTTGTGGGGCCCCAGGGTTATTAGACTATCCTAGAGAAGTCAACCCTAGGTAAGTTATTGTAAGTTGGGGAAATAGTCCCCACCATTGTTTTAAGGATAACCCTCCTTGTTGGTCAAAGGAGGAAAAGTCCCCATAAGTTGTGGGGAACTAGGGTTATTAGACACTCTTAGAGATGTCAGCTCTAGTAAGTAATTGTTAAGTGAGGCCGAAATGTTGGAGTGGGCTTCAAGTGAACGAAAGAATATAAATAGAGAGTGGGCCTCTCTATTTATCACACACACACTCACTCATTGGGGTGCATGAGTGAGAGAGAAGTTGCTAGGACAAGAGAGAGACTACTGTTGTCAGGAGATCATCTTTATGTTTTCAGGTTTTACTTTTGGTGTTGATTCTATCTCTAAGGAAGTTGCGGGGTTTTCTCCTTTATGGTTTCCCCGAGGAAGATTATTTGTGTCTCTTGTCTCTTGTGTTTATTGCTGTGCATGTTATTTTCTCAGTTAAAGATCCTAATATCATAATGCTAGCTTGAATGATAAAAATATAACAAACCAAACCCTTTGATCTGTCTTCTCTAAGATAAAACCTGAAGAGCTTAAGAATCATTAAGTTATATCATTTCACTGACAGCGAACCTAGGTATTTTTCCTACCAAAACCTTATTACCACTCTTATACCTACCAAGATCAGGAAAATCCCTCTATCAGACAATATGGGATATTTTTGTTCAGAAGGGAGTTCCAACCCAGGTTCCTGTGATGTATTATTTTTTTATCTTTGTAACTAATGGAAAATTTTTCCTACCATCCTTCTAGTCATAGGTTTATGGCTTAGATGAAACTCACCTAGACATGCATAGTATGTTGGGGCACCATTGCATAAACCCAGTATTCTGAATAAGAAGCAGGCCAACAACTTGTTCAACCTAGATCTGGTTAGATGACTGGTAGTAATTCTATGGTAAACCAAAACTGGGAGTTTTCAAGATTCACAGTGAGTTTCAGCGAGTAGTTACCTAGTAATTTTATAATTATCCTATCACAGTTGATGAATTATCCTAGATAAGATGTAGAATATAATTCCAAACAAACATTTTTTTGAGTTAGATCTACTAGGACCACAAACCTAGTCTAAGGAATGGAGGTGCAATCAAATAAAGGGGTTCAAGAAATATAAGTCCATTGAACTCCAATACAAATACAAATTAGTCTCATATACAAATATCAACTAGGCAGGGTGGATATAGGTTTCATTTCTTTCAACCTCAAAGACATAGTTCTCTTCGAACCAATATTTTTGCATACAAAATCATAAATGTTAAATTTTCAAGGTTCATATATTACATTATGTGTGCATGTGTGATGTTTCTGATACACTAAATAGTGGCACATGTTACCACACAAACTAGCACCTTTAAAGTGGAAGGTCTTCACCAGGGTTTGGTTGAGGGAAACTCTTAGAAGTGTTTCCACTGTCACCTCAATACCAACTTCTCTTCACTTCAGTGCATAGCATAAAGACCTAGCACTAGGGGGGATACCCTAAACACAAATATGTTTCAATGGATGTTTCTTGGAGATATTATTTTATTATGAAACTAAGTCCCAATCATTTCAGATTTGGATTATTGTTTTTGAAGAGTTCCAATATTTTCCTCATGTTCCTCGCAAAGACCTCATTAATTGATAACAAACACTATGTTGTGAAATATCACAACACATATTAATATTTACAAAACATAAACACAACAATGACATAAACATGATAACTACAAAATAACGTCCATTTCAAGATTTGAAGATACTAGATAGACAATTCACTCTTAAATATTAATTTCCTCATGATGTAATTATTCAACATTTAAAAACTTTTAAAGTACATGAGACACCACTTATCATTGACCAACAATGCGAGAGATTCAGAGCGATGAAAATACTTACAATTTTTTTTAAAACCCACAAACATTTGTTGTTGAGCATCCCACAAGATGGTATGCATCGTTTACAAGAATATCCATATTCGTTCTTTCATAATCATTATTAGCTTGATGTTACGGAGAGAAATTCCTATGGCTTGGGGCACCACAACAGACAGCTTGACTCCAGAAATCAATCCTTTCCAATATGCAATAGAAATTAAATGTCTAACACTAAAGGATTAGACCTCGTACCTTATTCCGGACGGTTGAAGTAGATCCCCGTTGAGCTTTCCAATCTTCAGCTTGAATTGATAGATTACTTCCTCAACAACAAGTAAACAATACAAGCATACTATATATCATGGTGTTAGATCTATTCTAGCATATATAATCAATAATGTAAAAACATTTGACATATTCCCATGGATAAAATATTCATTCAAATAGACAAAATTGGACAGGAAAAGATATTTCTGTTAATATAAATCAGATATTACAAGATAGATACAACCTTTGACGACACATCTGCGAACCGGAGAAACTGAATCCCCCACTTGGGCCTCCACCACTTCAATCCTCTATCTCTCGATAGCAAGCTCACAAGCAAAAGGAAAGATTGGGAAGAACACAAAAGTGCTCCAAGGGACAAAGGGATGCAGACTCAAGCATAAGTTCCGGCAACAATGGACTATAGTTTCTTTGCTCTCAATTCTCTCTTCTTGCCTTCAATGTACCAAGGGGTTCCTTATATAGCTTTCAAAGGGATAATGAAAGGTCGAATCTGAGTGATCTCAAGGCATATGGAAGGCCAGGAGTCAAGTGAGTCGGATCCATGTCAAGGAAAACTCCAAAAGGATTTGGATTATGCACACATCTCGATGTACATAGTTATATGGGTCAAACCCGCATATGTACACGCTTATAGGTTTAAAATCCACGTATATCATTTTCATATGTTTTTAGGGATGATCAAGGAAACATCAAAGGACAAAAAATGGTCCATGGGGTCTAAGGAGTCTGTAGCGGGATAGGGGAAGGCCATACAAAGTGTGATTCACCTAGAGTGGTGAAATCCGTTATAACAAATGCCCCCTAATGTGTGAGGTCAGAGGGGTCATACGATGGCCGAAATACATTATAAGTCCATCCTAGAAGTCGAGTGATGAAGGATCCCAAATGGAAGACCAGCCACCCAATCAGCACAGTAAACTAATACAACTCTGCATACAACTGCAAGTACATATAGCAGTCCCGGTTACATAAGAGTACAATGGCCATGAATAGGCATGATACATGATATCACATATTTGGTCATCGCCACGTACAATATACATAGATCAGAATCTCCATGATGAAGATATACAAAGGACCATGATCTCCAAAATGGCTGAATATATATAATAAATCAAGATCTCCATAGTGGCTGGAAATGTCTGACATATACTGGAATCAAGTCACGAGAGCTGAAATCTCATGAACACTGGCACGATCAAGGAGGTGGCATATAAGAGATGCCACCAATATGGAAAGTCTTCTACACAAACCGCTACGAGTACATGTCCTACTATGCAAATAGAGGTGTTGAGGTCGAACATAGTAGTCCATCGTCTGATTACCAGTCATTAATGTATACCGTTAACAGATGCGAGATCACCCACCAATAATGAAAATGGGAATCAAGGTACTAGAGTGCAAACTAACAAGTGTGAATAAATGTGTTGAGGTTGAACACTTGAGAGGATCCATCGATTAGGGGACATTGATGTATTCCCAAAAACTATTGAGGGCGAGAGAACCTGCCACTGATGACTGCAAGTCTCAAGGCACTCAAAAGGACTCTAGAATCCAATCCCAGAATAAATGATCTGAAGTCGATGGGATGAAATCCACTGGAAGAAGGGCATTAAGGAATCCCCCATCATCCAACACGAGGTACTCAGCATGGCTGTATAATGTGGAAGGACTCGATCATAAGGTGCACAAACCAGTAACTGTACTGGGAATAGCTGACATGCAAAGTCAAGATAATTGAGGAATGGTCGACTCAGGTTTCAAATTCCTTCGAACAAGAGCATAATGACGTATGGTGACTGAATGAAGGCAGCATAGACTCAATATACAAACTGGGACATCTCTGCGACACAAGAGGCATCAACAGAGGCTCCATAGTGACTGGAAGCTTAACCAGTCGGTGGAGATAAACTCAGATAAATGAGTACAGCTCCTAAAGTCAAACTATAACCCAACCAATGGATGTGATGTACAGTGCTCTGTTCGAAGGCGACACGACTCAACAGCTACCAAAGATAACATCTTTCCTTGTTCGGATTTTTGGTTTTTTGATTTTTTTTTGGACTTTTTTAGTTATTTGAAAAGCTTGAAAAAAGAATAAACTAGCTTTATAGTTACAAACTAGGAGGAGACGAGTGTCATAAGGGAAAACAAACTAGTTCCAAGCAGTGGAACATACCTATGCTCAATGCAAGGATACATGTGTAGGATATCGACACTCAGGGGAAAATCCCCTCCTGGTAAAAAGGGAATCAAGCTGTGAAGGATATAAAAAATGGCTCTACATGGCTAGACATGAGACAAGCTCGGGCTGTATGGCTGAAACGCAATGTCAGGGGAGCCGGCATAAAGCTCAATAAGGCAGGAAAAGCTCATGATAATGCATTTGTAACTTGACATAAGGGAGTCCTGAGGGAAATAAGCCAGCATAAGATCAAGAGGAGTATGAGGCTCTTGCAAAATTTCATGGCAGTACTATACAATGGACTCCCACACCCTAAAGGAGAAAATGTCGGCATGGGCACCAAATGCAAATAAGGTGGTAACTAGGGTACCCATGTAAGGTGAAGCTCTACCACTCCTATCATGCCACTTCTAAAGCAGCAAGAAGGTTCCGTGACATAATAGAGTGGGTTCGTACCTAAGGTCATGGTGATATGGTCATAAAGTCATGCAAAATGCAAATGGTGGTGAAACCTAACCTATATTCTAGTTTAGACATGATACCTGAGATAAGCATGAATGGGTCAATCCAATGGCTGAAACAGCACTGAAAAAGGTCTTCTACATCACCAATTATGTCAAAAACGGTCCAAAATGGTTAGAAAATATCGAAACTATAGGAAAGGGGGTAAAAATTTTCAAATATTTGAAATTTTTTCTATAAATAGTAAAAAATATGAATCATTTGAAACTTTTACCCATTGGAGCTCTGATTTTCAATTGCAAATTCCAGGAGATCTAGCCGACGGAATTCACAACGGTTTCTTCCAGGTATTTACTCATGCTCTCCTCTTGCATTTTGATATAATTTTTGTAAGTTTTCATGGTTAAATGGAATTTTTAAGCCATCCCAAATTGTGCGCTGTGGCCCACATGGATATTGATGATTTTTCCACGTATAGGGCTGGATATACACAGAAAAGGGGCTAAAACCCGCGTATGAGGCCGTGCATTTGATTTTACAAGAATCTAATGGATAATTTGGCAATTTCTTTTGCAGGATGGTGCTAGAGTGGAGAGAGCATGAGCATGGTGAAGTAGAGGAAGTAGTAAGGGCCGACTTAATGGCTCAACAAGCTCTTCATGCATGTGGAATCTACAAGTTTTGATGTCTTGGTGGTTTGAGGGCCAAACCAAGACTGCTACAGATGCTGGTAGACTATTGGGATTCAGACTCGGAGTCCTTTCACATTGATGGGATGTCTCTCACCATAGAGGTGGAAGACATATACTTTATCACAAGTCTTTCTAGACGAGGGGAGGTGGTGAACCTTCATTCCCAAGGTGGGCCAAGAGGTGGCCTTAATATCGACGAGTACATAGCTGTGTACTGCTACCCAGATACTGAGAAGGTGGGGAGTCAAGTCCCCACCAATGCTATAGAGGTGCTGGGCCTAAAGGCCATATTACTGACGCTGGGTAGGATAACAGGCTTAGCATCACTCCATCATCCCTCACGGCCATTGATGTTCTATACGGTGGAGTGCATGACACCCACCATATATGACTTGAGTACCACACTACTGAGCAACATGAAAACCAAGCTCAGTGAGTGTAAGGCAGGCAAGGTACGGAACTTCGGGTTCAGTAGCATTCTGAGCACGTTTTTCTTCGAGCGTGTTCCAGGATTGAGCCCTAGAGTGGACGTTCCTCTCCACGGGGTTTGAGATCCGGCCCAACGGCGTTGGGCAGATACTATGCGCAAACTGGGGGGTGGTAGGGTGGCCAACCCATATCCAGTTGACTTCTTTCCATGGTGGCGATGACAGATAGTTGCCATAGATGACTACCCCTATGCAGGGATAGACTTCTGGGGGGATCCGGACATGCCATTGCCACCAGGATCGGCATATGGTGATATAGGTATCGAATCTCGACCCTCACTCTTTTTAAAATTTTTGAGTTTTTTAATTTTTTGTATTTTCTTGATTATGTGGAATCAAAAAGACATGTTTTTGCGGGACAACACATACTGACATCTACCATTTATGTGCAGATGTGGGACCATGGCGGCCAGAGGGCTTCCCTTGTCATAGATGGAGGGGAAGAGGAGATGACATCACGGGTGTGGATGTGGAGCGAATGCTCCAGAGCATTCATACCAACTTTGTGAGACTGACTCATAGAGTTCCCATGGCACAAGTCGAGGACTTGCCTGAGGCCATACAGCGGCAGGTGGTGGGTGTACCACGCACATGGGTGCATTTATTTCGACGGCTAGCTAGAGCTATAGTGATGTTCCATGATCACAACCCTCCTCCTCCTCCATAGGATTAGACACCTAGGAGTGTATATGTTTTGTACGACCGTGTATCATATGATGGTGGCTTTAAAAGCCCCACTTTTTGTATATGACACTATGTATTACCACATTTTTGATATGTATAAACAAGTTTTATGGTGATCGATTTATTTATTTATATGTGTAAAAATGTTTGTGATTAATTTATTATGAATGAAACAAATGCCAATATAACACGTAGTTAGCATATGAGTCAGCAACTTGATTATTATTTCTTGGAATGTGTATATATGTTATATTGTCAAATTGCCATTCTAACAATCTCACACGTAAGAACCTTCTCAATAACGTCGGATCTCTAACATGGTACAAACCATTGAGCTGTGACACTACTAACTTCGAATCAAGACGTACCTCAAGAGATAGAATGCCATGCGAAATGGCATCCCGTAGAAGCTCAATAATGGCGCTATATTCAGTAACATTGGTGTAAGACAGCCGTAGACATACACCTCCTGAAGACAGTACCTGACCCATAGGAGTATAAATCACCCAAGCAGCAGAGGTTGAGTGTTGAGTGTGACGGCTTGCACCATCCACGAATCCTATGTAGGTGGAATATCCCATTGACATCTGCTACAAGAAATGGAAACTAATCACAAACCCGATCACGACAAGAAAATGACCTAACTATGCAAAGTTGTACAATAATATACAACAAGCAGCCTTGGCTAAAGATCATGCATAGTATTTTTTGAGATAGAGCCCATTTCTAGGCTCCGCCAAAGCTGTGCCTTCATAATATACTAACTCATAGGAACCCTTCTTTAACACACACTTGACCAGGTAAGGACCATGCCACATAGGATTAAATTTCCCTGCCCCCAAGGGTTCTTTCAATTGATCCCACAAAAGGACCAAGTCTCCTTCACTAAACACTCTTAGACAGATAGACTTATCGTACTAGACCTTAACGCGACGTTTATTAACCTCTAGAGCCACCAAGGCATCCCAACGCTGCTCATCAAGTTGCTCAAGGTGGACCAAACGCTCCTCCAAAGGTGCAGTGTCTGGTAAGAGTTCCACAGCTAGCTTCAATGAAGGAATTTCGCATTCAACTAGAAATATCGACTCCACTCCATGTCCAAGCTGATATGGAGAAAAACCAGTGGCAGTCTTAACCGCGGTTCGATATGCCCACAAAGAAGGATATAACATAATGTGCCAATTCATCTTGCTTTGTGCGATGGTTCGTTGGAGAATGGATTTGAGTGATTTATTCACTGCCTCTACCTGTCCATTCACTTGGGGGTAGTAAGAAGAGGAGTGCTCTTGCTTATACCCTAACTTGAATGCCAATTCTTCCATCATATGGTTCTGAAAGTGCGAGCCATGGTCAGTGACAAGCTCTTTCGGAATCCCGAACCGAGTAATGATCTGGTTGAATACAAAGTGAGATGCTGTCTCACCATCGGATTTTACTGTAGGCATAGCCTCAGCCCATTTTGTGAAATAATCAACAACCACTATAATATGATGGTGCCCCCCAACCGAAGCTGGGTTGCAATCCATAAAATCGAGCCCCCACTTAGTGAAGGGACCAGCAGTGATAATGGGATGTAATGGGGTAGGTTTCGAGCGCATATTACGTGTGAACACTTGGCAAGGGTGGCACCTCTTCACTGCATCAACACAGTCTTTAAAGATCGATGGCGAGAAATAACCCGCTCTCAAAATATTTTGAGCTATAGAAAGCCCAGATAAATTACCACCACACGGCCCTCCATGGCAATCATTCAGCACAACCTCGGCCTTGTCATGAGTTAAACAACACTGTAAAATGGAATCTCCCCCACAACGGTACAAAGTATTGTCCACTATAAGGTAGTTCTTAGAGACGTGACGTAATTGTCATCGTTCATCTCGCGAGAGGTGAGTAGGGGTCTTCTGTGTTTGTAGATATACTATGATATCCCTATACCATGGGTCTAACGTTGAGATTAAGAAGATGTGTTCATCAACAAATGTATCTTCACAAACCAACTCCTCGGCCTCGCTCGGGAAATCCGATATAAGCTCTGCAAAAATTAACAACTTCTTCGACTTTGCCGAAACAAATTCGAGATCGCATTCTTGCAGAATGACAATCCATTTATTATACTTTCCCCCAATCATCCTTCATGTGAGGACAAATTGAAACGGATTGACATGGGCCACAACCAAGGTCTGGCGAAGGAGAATATAATGTCTCAAACGCTGAACCGCATGTACAGTAGCTAAAGCAAGCTTCTCTACATGAGAATAATGAATCTCTACATCAATAAGGTTTCGGCTCAGATAATATATGACATTCTCTTGGAGCTCCTCATCCTCTTGAACCAAAACCATACCAATCGTCTCTAAACACACGGCCACATATAATAGAAAATCACGGCTATAATCCGGAGAACTAATCACCGGGGCCGATGCTAGGGCTCACTTGAGTGCATCGAAGGACTCCTGGGCTCGCTCATCCCATTCAAAGGGAGTATCCTTCTTCAAGAGATGTTCTTCGGGGGAGACAGCTGAAGTATTGCCTCAACCTTCAAAGGGTCGACTCTTATACCCTCTTTCGAAATGATGAATCCTAATAAATGACCTGATTTCATGCAAAAGATGCACTTATGAGGATTTAATCTAACTGAATAGTGCCGGCATATTTCGAATACCAATATCAAGTGATAGGGATGACACATTCTCATACGAGAATGAGCAGCGAGGTCATCCAAAAATACCTCAATAATAGACTTGAGATCGTGGAAGATTAAGGTCATCGCTCACTGAAATGTAGCTCCGGCGTTTTCAAGGCCAAAAGGAATTTTTCGATATGCAATCGTTCCCCAAGGACAAATAAATGCAGTCTTGTGTTGGTGCTTAGGTTTAATCTATATCTGATTATACCCGAAAAAGTTGTCCATGAAGGAGAACACCTCGCTACCCGCACACTCATCCAAAATCTGATCTATAAATGGTGTGGGGAAGTTATCCTTAGGACAGGCACGATTCAAATCGCGGAAATCAGTGCATATTCAGATCGCTCCCTGCTTCTTATCCACTAGAACGGGGTTTGAAACCCACTCTGTCAAGGGAATGGGATAGATGAAACCGGCTTTCAACAGCTTCTCTATCTCTACCTTAATGGCGGGTGCTTTCCTAGGATTCACGGCGCGTAAACGTTGTCGAACAGGCTTAGCGTTGGGGTAAGTCTTAATCTCATGTTCGACAATCCGAGGGTCAATACCTGGCATCTTGTCGTAAGACCAAGAAAAAATATCATAGAATTCCTTGAATAGCTCGGTATATTCCAGAATCTCAGCATGGGAACATTTCACCCCAATATAGACATTCTCAATGGTGCCAGGATTGCGAGAGATGTTGATAGGAATCGTGGAAGATATGTTCGCCATGTTTCCATCAGCCATCGGACCAAGAGAGCTTAATGGAACCATAGGACTACCAACTCTCTGACTAAGAATCTCCCTATAATCCTCATGCTCCAAACGGTCAAGCTCTGGAAGGAAGTACGATCTATGATGAGGTTCCTCCCATGGTGGCTCAACTCCCAACATAGCCTCGATAATTGCTTCATCTGAAGGGAAAACTGTATCAAGGTAGTCATGGGCATGAGAAGACTGTACTGCGCATGCCGGCAGCACATAGGGGTCTTCCTCCTCCGTTCGTGAAGAGGAAGAGCAAGGCTCTGCAACACTCTTGAGATTATCTTGATAAGCTATCATAGCTGTAGGCAACGACACACTCGTCTCGACAAGCTCACTCGAAGTACTTGGTGTAGGAAGAATCCAAGGATATTCCATATGGGTCGTGCGAAAAGACACTGAGGTCATAGAATTCTAAGCCTCATCAGAACAAGATCCTATCATGAGGATCGGTGCAGGACAACTAAAGCTTCCCATGAGGGATGGATACATGCCTACACCCACACTCCCAGTTGCTGGCTGAGAGTGCTCAACGATAGGGATCGAAACTCCCGAGGATGCGGTAATAGATGGATTCTTGAATGCCATTTGATCAATCATTACAATCTGCCCATTATGTGGAAAGCATACAACGCGGAACAAGGAAGAAGCAACGGCTTGCATACTATACATCCAGTTCCTACCCAGCAAGAGATTATAGTCAAGGGGGGCATCAACCCCTAAACCTCTATCGCAACGGTCTTCCGCCCCAAATGGACTTTAAGGGAAGGAAGGATCCCATGCAGCCTAAAAGATCTCCCATCAAACACAGTTAACATAGTCACTGATTTAGACAGCTCAGGAGAACCCAGACCCTTCCAACAGGACAAAGACATCACAGAAGCAGCAGCGCCCTCATCAATCACAGTGCGCTTGACAGTCATACCAAGACATTCTACATGCACCAAAAGGGACACATAGTAGGGCAAGTGAGGCTGATGTCCTGCGGTTTCAAATTTGATCACTGAGGAAGAATCATCTTCGTTCACACCAAGAACAGAAAGCAAAGCCTTCCTTTGTGAAGGACAACTCTGAAGCACTTCCAATGCAGACATTGCGCAAGGAGTATGGCCCAAATCCTTGACAACTGAATAATTATGGGCAGCTCAGGCATTTGGATTATGCCCCGAATGCTTAAGGACTCCCTTAGGAATGCGAGGTGAAGCCTCAGGTTTATCCGCAGGTTTCTCAATACGCAAAGGGGTTCCTTGTGGATCAGGTTCTTTGCCTGGGTTGGGTTGTGACAAACTATAATCTTTCGCACGAGTCACAACCTTGGCAGCATGGACCATGTTAATGCACCCACGACCACTACCCTCTAGTGGATCATCATCACTAGACTGGTCATGGGACTTCGAGTTCATATTCTGGCTATGCGGTAAAGGGTTCATTAGCACAGCTGGGCCTTGCGCTAAGAATCTCGAAGCTTCTTCAATCCGAGGGCACAAGTAAGTGAGGTGATCATCCTTACATAACTTGCAAGGGAATTTAACCTTTCGTTTTGCTTGCTTGTCCCCCCCAGCATTTTTAGCATTCTTGTCATTATTGTTAGCATTCCCATTCTTATTCCCACCCTTTCGATTATTATTTTTACCCTTTTTTCTATTCCGTCTGGGCTGCTGGTTACCCTTCTGGTCTGATGATTGCACATAAAGTACATTCACTGTTTGGGCGGGTTGAGACGAAGCCATAGCTTGTCCCGAAGCATATTGGTTGAGTGACAATTGACTAACCTATTTTGCAACCGAATATGCAGGTTTTGCACTTGCGCAACCCACAATGCCATCGGCATGTGGTCTAGGTTTGACTTTGGGATCGGAACTGGAACGAGGAGTGTTGGGAATAATCTCATACAACAAACTGGACTGAGCATAGATCAAGACCAATTCCTGTGCCCTAAAAATCGCTTGTTCCTCATTCTGCACTCCGGATGTGGAAACATCCTTCGTTATATATGGCAATAATGACTTGAGGAACCACTCAAGGAGGAATTCCGGTGGTATAAAAGCTTTAATTAATCTGTTATGTCTACGCCACTCTTGAATATGATCAGAAATATGGGTGGCTTTATCTTGCCAAAATGTCGACAAGAGTTCAGTACCAAAGTCGTAGCGCACTGGTAGCTGGAAGTGATTATGAAAAGTCATCGCAAGGTCATCGAACAAAGTGAAAGCTCCCTTAGGTAACTCTATATACCATTTCGCAGTAGGACCTGTGAGGGTGCGTTGAAATAGTCTCAAATAGATTGAGTCCTGATGTAATGAATTCAAAGAGCACCAAAGGTGAAACGTAGTAACGTGTTCACTCGGATCCTCTCCCGGTTTGCCTTCGAACTTAGGTATGTCCGAAGGAAGTTTGGTAGGGACAGCCGGCTAAGCCGGGTCATGAGCCACAGGATCATTCGTAAGTCTCGATAAGTCAGGAAGGTTAAGCATCATGAGGAACATGAGCCTAGGATGATGAGGTCTATGGAACACTCCCTGGTTCGTATAGGGTTGGTTACCACCATGGCCTTGGCCATAGTGTCCTCCTCCTGTCTGACTCGTATAGGGTGGCGTGGAAGTACCATAGTATGGTGGACCTTGACTAGTAGGAGCTACAAAGACATAATTAGGAGAGTAAGTAGGTTGTTAATACCCACCTCCATAAGGTGAAGAAACCTCTCCATACTGCGTCCCATAATAAGGTCCATAGGTCATCGCATGCGATGCCCCATGGGACACTCTGTAGGTAGGAAGATAAGCTCCAGAAGTAGGGATATACATACTGGAAGTAGGGATATATTCCCTGGAAGTAGAAAGCTGACCTCTAGAATTGTGAACATAGCCTCCCAAAGCAGCGAGTGGTATGTGAACTTGAGACACAATCGGCCTAGTAACCGCAGTACGAACCTGACTCGTAGCCATATATCGGCTCGAAGGACCACGTGAATAAGGTACAGGATGTACATTTGAAGAACTATGAGCTGAGGATGAAGGAATCTGAGTAATAATATATGTACTACTGCCTATCATCACTCGTCTCGGATTTGGTATCCTAATCGGATCGCTAACGCTAGACCTAGGAGGGAGATACGATCTAGCTTCCACCACTGGGACGGAAGGTGCAATGTGACTAGTGCTCCCAAACCTCTGCGCATGGTAAGGAATGAGAGTGCCCCCAGGAATAGTGTTAGGCTCAAAGTTGGATTCGACATGAAATGTCAAATCATGTGCAGGGAAACCAGACATAGCATAACTACTGTAGCTAGTGCTGGCAGGTTCAAAATGATTCTCGGCATCTTTTGGCATTCCATACTGGTAATGCGTCAATGGGGAATCAACCCTAGAGTGAGTAGGTCTAACATGCAAGGTTCCTATCTCAAAAATCACAGGACCGAACTCAGCTAGGTCGGGTGAAGGATCGTAAGTAGGAGTAAATTCCCCATCGTCTACACGAATGGGAGGAGGTGGTTCAGGAATATCCTCTGAATTGTCCCCCATGGTGTGTGAATCAATGTGTGACATAGTCCGCCTGGACTGTCTAGGTCTCTCTCCCAAAGGAGGAGGAGAAGTAGAAGGCAAAAGTCCTGTTAAATGATGAGAACGGCAGGGAACCGCACTCGAATCCACAATGACTCGAAAAATAGAAAAGACTCTCTATTTACGTAAACCCTAGGCCAACTATCATGCACAGAGTAATCAATAATAAAATCCAAATCCAAATGCAAGCAAACAAGTGCTGGATAAGTGAGCTCCCGAATGAAGCATGTATGTCTCGCCTAGGAGAGGCTTGAGACTCCCATACACAACAAGCGGAGGTACGTAACCAATTATTGTGGCCCTCAGCTTCAATGCGTAAAGAGACTGTGCTGTCCGACCCCAACATGGCCGGCACACCTGCAAAATAACCTCTACAAGTACCCCCTCGATATCCTAGGTAAGGCCACTAAGGTCACCTCAATACAATCAATTCTCAGACGGACAGTCGCAAGCGGGATTGACCGTATGGGTAGGGTAGCGAAGACCAAAACTCTCGAAAGAGCCCCCAGATATGAATACAATCCTGGAAATATCTTCGGTGCTACTCAGTTATGAATAGGGGTCATCCCAATCAATAACTGCTCACACTTTCTCATGCTTAACTCCCGTTTGAGAGGAGGATCCTGAGAACAATGGTTATACCAAGGATTTCACACACTCACCTGGACAGACACCTAGATGTTGTTGTTTAGTGATCTTGGAGAATTGACTTACAATGAACTATTCCAAGATCCTAAAACATAAGCTTGTTGGTGCACCCTAGAAAAGAAAAGAGTGTAATTCATTTTAATTTAGCGTTGATTTTAGTTGGCTTTATTACTCAAAAAAGGGATATGATCGTGCAATTAGTGGTGTTATGACACAACATGAAGTAAAATGCACACCTTAACAATCAATGCAAATGCATTGTGTCCATCAAAACAGGGTATGCTACTACGTGAAATGCACAATTCTTCTTCAAATGATGAATGCAAATTTCCCTATATGAAGTCCTAACTAGTACTCCAAAGCAAATCTAGATCTAATGCAAGTACAATGCAAAGTGCAAAATGCAATGCATAATTATAAGCAAATGTTTTTGGATTTTTTGAAAATAAAAGAGATGCAAAAAGCAAAAGAATGATTCTATAACCCCAANGCGATCTCAAGGCATATGGAAGGCCAGGAGTCAAGTGAGTCGGATCCATGTCAAGGAAAACTCCAAAAGGATTTGGATTATGCACACATCCTGATGTACGCGGTTATATGGGTCAAACCCGCGTATGTACGCGCTTATAGGTTTAAAATCCACGTATAACATTTTTCATATGTTTTTAGGGATGATCAAGGAAACATCAAAGGACAAAAAATGGTCCATGGGGTCTAAGGAGTCTGTAACGGGACAGGGGAAGGCCATACAAAGTGTGATTCACCTAGAGTGGTGAAATACGCTATAACACTTGACTCAGCTCATAACAAAATGAGTTAATTATTATTGATTCTAACTTTTAACTCAACATTTGCTTGTTATGTGTGCGGATAGAAGCTTAGGGATAGTCTACAAATGGAATTGCAGACATGAATAAGGTTGTAAGGAAGGTTGTAACATCTTGGAATGACAATGAAGAAATGGGCTATAGGCAGTCACAAAGTTGACATTCTTGTAAAGGAATGTTGGAGGTTTCCCCTAAGGACAATGCAACCCTCAAAGGACTGTTTGTGGGTTGTTTGAACCGTAGATTGTCCACAAAAAAAATTGCAGACATCTGAGAAGACCTCAAAGAGAAACAAAAGGGTTGCGTCATCCTATAATAATGCTCCTCAAAATAGGGAAAGCATAATGAGGGAGTCTGTAAGGATTACGAAAGGCTAGGGCTTAGTTTAGAGGGTTGTTTTTAGATATTGGTGACAGTAATTATATTTGAACAGAGGCTTCACGGATCTTGTTTTCCAATCAAAACTTGTACTGCATAGTAAAATACTAACGGCTACAAACCCAAGGTTGCAAATGTTATCCACTGTAAACTCAATTAAAATGTAAAACCCTCACGGGTTCATACAAAATTAAAAAAAAAACTTGTTCTATTTTCCTATCGTGGCATAGTCATCGAGACTCCACAAGATCATGGTTAATCACTTATGGATCTATTTGAAATTTAATAGGACCGAATAAATTCCCAATGACATCGCATTGCAAGCTTGTACAAACTATGGAAAAACACCATAAAGATATTTTTAGCTAAACAGGAGAGTATCCATTAACACAATAAAAAAAGAATCACAGGGTTGTAAAACGAACCATGCCCTCACAGGGTCCTTAAAACAAAATTAAATTATATGATTGGAGAGGTAGTCGAGCCTTTAAATCTAAAAATACGACGAAACCAAGTTTGAAGGCCACACAACTACCAAAACAATACATCACTCTCACTAAAAAAACAACACAAATTTGGGTCTCCAACTATACCTAGAAAAAGTTGGAAAAACCATAGAACCAAAAGGGGAAGGTCTAGTCTTACCCGAACCATGAACCCCTTCATCTTCTAACCCACAGAGCCAATGGTAGAACATGTCACAACCATTCCCAAGTTTGGGACAACCCTACAAGAAACACAAATGTTTTAAACAAAACAAATTACAATTCTTATAATAGGATGTGTAGATAATAATCAAATATATAAATAAATTGTGAATGGAAGCCAATCCAAGAGTCTACTAAACCTGAGTAGAGTTGACAATGATTTGAACACCTGAACCCTTGTTAACACTTTGTTCTATAGAAAGCAGTAAAACCATTACTGAACAAGGCATCATGAAGCGGGAAAAAACTCTTAATGAACATATATATTCTGAAATCACATGGGCTGAGCAGAGGGGAGGTATGGAATGAATCCAAAACCCCCAAAACCTCCCCCTCCTGATGCAAATGGTAAATGAAGCCTTCAAAGGGTTTTTTTTTTAATAAGGAAGAACCAATATGATGAATCAAATGGTATGTATTTCTTATGCTTAGGTGGAGGAAGGAGTATGCACATCCACTTACCAAGTAATAAATTCCAACCTACCATCAATTGTTCCCAACTGTGTAGTTTGCAAACCATATGATTATCATATTCCAAAACTTTCCCAAAGTGTAATTAGGGGTAGCGCCAACGCATGAGGTATATTAT
>LPNX010384861.1:280502-308232 GCA_001517045.1 Pseudotsuga menziesii | reverse complement strand
AAACATTATAATAAATTGTAAACCAAAGGTGTAAATACAAGCGCCTAAATTGTAAAATACCAATCCCTTAGCCACTTCGTAATAACCCTTGGCTAATAAACATAATTTATGTTGTAAAGGGACAGATACATTAGCCTTTGAATGTTAATACAATTTAGGAACAAGACTAGTTTAATAACATTATATGCTGGGAAAAGACATGATTAATGTTATTATACATAATGAGCCAGGATTTGTTAATATATATTTTTTTTGGTTAAGCTGGGCCAGTCCCTATAGAATAATACCATATCATCCTATATTACCTTTGAGGATACAAGTTCATGAAAATAGTCAAATTGGTAATGTTGTCATAAACTAGTCTCAAACTTGTGTTCTTGTTAAAACATTCCTATATGATTCTAGCGAAATCCAAATTAAGTTCCATTAGTTTGATTGGAAATAAGAAATACAATAGTGTTATGGATCCAAATTGAGAATTAGATCCAAACAAATGGACATGTGGTAGGGTGTACAATCTCACTCTCCCTGGAGGCCTAAAATCAACAAGTTTTGAGTAAGTTACCATATCTTTAATTGGATTATCAGAATTTTATTTAACTTGTGGCATTGCAGAGAAGGCATATCAAGCTACTATAGTTTAAAATTTTAGAGTTTCATTATGTGAAAGGTTGGCCAACATGAATACAATCTCCAAATCAGGGCTTTAAAAGGTGTGCTAATTTAAAATTAGTATAACTTTTGACTAGAAGGTTTAATTTAAGTGATTGAAAAGTCGTTGAAAAGAGTATACACAAGAGAATCACTATTTGGCATTGTCAATTTTAGAATTGTGATGTTGGAAGTCGAGGGTATTTATTAGACCTCAATTAAGAACCAATGGTAATATGTATGTTTAGAGGAGATAAATATAAATATGAAATTGATCACATGGGATGGTTGAGGATGGAAAAGTAAAATGAAAAACATCCTTTTGGAGCAAGTATTTATTTTTATGGTGAGTTTTTTATTGGTGGAATAATATTGATAAATATACTAGACAAAATGCCACATGGAAATTTTTAGAACTGTTCTTAAAAAAAGGCTTAGGCACTTGAAAATGGAAGCAATGCATATAATTGAAGATGATTCAATGAGTCTAAATAAGATACTTCTAAATTACAAAAATATAATTGAAGATGATCTTAAGAAAAAGTGTGATCAATTGTCTAAGATGTAATCCATTAATAAATCACTCATTAAGAAGGTTAAGAACTTAAAGCAATGTGTTGAGGCCTCAACAACTCCCCAATCCCGCTGACTTGGGGCCCCTCCTTTTAAATTTTTAAAATCAAATATTTAGGTTACTTTGTCCATTGATTGTATCCTCTTGGTTTTAGTTCATTAAGTAGCTGATGTTTGAATGAGTGATTTGTTCTTGACAACCTAATAGTTTCTTCCACTTCATATTACATACAGGATGATGGTGATGATGATGGACACGATGATGATGATGACGATGAGGACGATGATGATGAGGATGATGACGATGTTGATGTCAATGATGATGATGATGATGATGACGATGATGGCGATGATGATGATGATGCTAATGATGATGATGATGTGAATGATGATGATCGGATGAGAATGATGGTGATGATAATGATGATGACGATGACGATGATGATGATTTTGAGGAGGATGGTGATGATGATCATAGGTCAATGATGATGATGAAGATGATGATATGATGATGATGATGATGGTGGTGATGTTGATGATGGTGATGATGATGTTGATGATGATGATGATGATGATGATGAATATGGTGATGAAGCTGTTGATGATGATGATAATGATGATGATGGTGATGATGATGAGGATGAGGATGAGGATGAGGATGACGATGATGGTGATGATGATGATGGTGATGATGATGATGAAGATGATGAATATGATGATGTTGATGATGACGATGATGTTGATGGTGAGGATGACGATGGCGATGATGATGATATATGATTTCTCTAGATATATGATTTTCCATACTAGGACAAGGGGAAAAAGGATGCGTGCGACTAGAAAAATGGATAAGGTCGACTATCATAATATTTGGGATAAACTATGGAAAAATATTCTATAATAATTGGCATGTCAAACTATGAATAAATACAGATAAAGATGACCTCTCATTTAGGTATCCAACACTATGAAATTGGATAGGCTTGGAAAAATCATGAATGTGAACTGTCACTTCATTGTCGTATCTAAGAATGGTTATGTGCTTATTGTGGCTTACCTCTTCCTATGGTCTGATGATGCAATTGGGAACAAGAAGAACCTGTGTATGCATAAATTCATCTCAATTTTATTTCAATGATGTGCTAACAGAATTGATTTTCTTATGTGATTATAAATTGGCGTCATTATGTGCATCCTTACCTATACTTATACTAACAATAACTTGAAAAAGGATTGAAACTAACTACGTCCAATTTTGAATTGAAATAACTTGGAGGGAAAATTTTGAATTAAAAAATGGGGTGAAAACTAAATTAATTCATATAAATTCAAAGGAGAACGATACCTACAACCTTGTATTATAGAATATACCATCTTTGTCCTTTTATTTGATCTACTCCTCTAGAATCCATGCTATTGATTTCCAAAATATTTTGAAGTAGAAGAATTCTCACCTTCAATATTTCATTATAACTTTTCTCTTATATTTTTTTCCATTAACATTGCCACGACTTCCTCCTTTTATAGCATTGGGAACTGGGAATTCAGGAATCAAAATTCAATGTGAGATAATAAATTTACCCCCAAAAAATATTTGTTTCGTCGAATACCCACTTTCTATAGGTTTTTTAGGCATTTGAATGTTTTTTTCCATAATTTAGGCACAATTAATGCATATGCCATGCATTTATTTCCACTCCATGTTTGTGGAGACTGGGTCTTTTCCTTTAAGTGGAGTTCAATTTTGGACTTTTCCTCTGATGTCTGTTGATGTAATTGTAACTTCGGAATGTATTCCCTTGTATTTATTATCTATTGTAACCCCATGTTCATTCCGGGATGTATTGTAATGTACTTGAGTCATGTCATACCCTGATGTTTATTCTGAGAAGTTTATATAATGAGAAAGTCATGTCAAGTCATTGTGGGTAACCCTCCTATTGGTCAAGGGTTAAAGTCCCCATAGTTGTGGGGCCCTTGGGTTATTAGAATATCCTAGTGAAGTCAACCCTGGGTGAGTCATTGTAAGTTGGGGAAATAGTCCCCACCATTGTGTTACCCTCCTATTGTTCGGAGGAGGAAAAGTCCCCACAAGTGGTGGGGCACTAGGGTTATTAGACACTCCTAGAGATGTCGGCTCTAGTAAGTAATTGTTAAGTGAGGCCAACATGTTGGAGTGCACTTCAAGTGAACAGAAGAATATAAATAGAGAGTGAGAGCCTATTTATTTATCACTTGCAACAAACACACTCACTCATTGAGGGCACATGAGTGAGAGAGAAGAATCTCTCTCAGTGTGAGAGAGAGAGACTGCTGCTGTCGGGAGTGCATCTTACTGTTTTGGGGTGTTACATTTTGTGCTGATTCTATCTTTGAGGAATTTGTGGGGTTTTCTCCTTTATGGTTTCCCCGAGAAAAACTCTTTGTTTCTCTTGTCTCTTGTGATGTGCTTATGTTTTATTGCTGTGCTTGTTATTCTCTCAGTGAAAAGATCCTAAGATCAGAATGCTAGCTTATATGATGAAAAACTAACATGGAATCAGAGCTAACCTGAGAAGAAGACATTGTGCAGCTAGGGATTCTCTCAGTAAGAATCCCTAGCTGTAGAAGCTATGGATTCTTACTTTTTGGGTCTCTCTCCACAATCCATCAGCAAAAGTATGCTAGGATGACTCTCCATTGAAGGGCGCATCTTTCTATCGAAGCGGAATTCGATTCCAAGCATTTTTAGTTTTCGATGTGGAAATTAGGGATTTCTATAGAAGAGGAATTTTTATGTGAGACCAGCATAGGATTTTTCTCCTCATAAAAACCGAAGTTTAGAGACCTGGATCAAGAAATTTGGTTGGGTGAAACTCTGAGAAAGTCAAACCCTAGTTTGACCCCGAGCTAGAAAAACCCTAAATACTAAAACTGTTAAGTTTTGGTACATTCGCTATATTCAGAGATTGGAAAAGGCTCAGGTGCTGAAAATTGTAGGGGCCGAATATAAACTCCCAATGAACACCATGTACAAATTTCAGCCTTAGATTCACTATATTCTGGGAGATATGATCCCTCCACGTTAGGGTTCTAGCCTCTTCCAGAATTCATCCCTAAACAGGACACCTGGGGATAATTGCAATATCATGGGCTACAGAGGTCCAAATGGAATTCCTAAAGCTTTTCCAGAAAGGGAAAGGGATGTACTTTTGGTGTTCCAAATATCAGACTCAGAAGATCAACCAGTGACACATGGCGTTCCGTACAACTTCGTTGTTCTGAACAGTCTTGTAACAGGTCACCTTGGGAAAAGGATGATAAATCCTAAATGGTAAAACCAATTCTAATGAAACTTGTGGTTTTAAATCAGGGACATGTGAGGTTACCTCAATGAGAAATTTTAGACATAGAGGAGTCACAATTTCAGTGATATCACAGAAACAGTAACTAGCATTTCTGCATAAGAAATTGAAAAATTAGGGTTTCCTGTTCCGGGAGCTTCCCTCCACTGTTTTCAGAAAAGGAGTACATTGGACAGCTCCATTTGAAGAGATCTATTTGTCTATCCAATAATATCTGAAATATTCCAAGTTTTGGAAATTAGGGTTTCTATAACAAACCCTAGATCAGCCAGCTCTAGAACCAGGACGGACACCTCAAATCGGTAAGATCTAATCCTTTGCTATTTTCATTTGAGGTTCTCATTTCAAAGTGATCTATCACATTAGCTTGGTGATAAGCTTGGTGAAGTTGACAACTTCAAAGCATGGAAGTATATGATCTCTCTGAAGAAAATGAATTGGACACCTACATGAGTAGAGAGGTTCCAGTTCCAGAGGGAGATGAAGCTAGAATCCTTACACAAGAAGAACTTGGTCAAGGCCAAGAAGATCATGGTTGATTCAGTCACGGATCAACTTGTACTAGAAAGTGTCTTCCCTAAAGACACCGATGAGGTTTGATTCCTTGACCAAGCTATTTGAAGGGAAGAACATAGATCAGAATATGACCTTAAGAAATTAGTTCAAGAATGTGAAGATCCAGAATGTAGAGACCATGCAGTCATAAGGGTATCTCAAATCAAAGAACAACTTGAAGCGGTAAAAGAAGAAGTGAAGAATGCAGAAGTGGTGATAGCCACCTTGAATGGTCTCCTAGGATCATGGGATTCATTCATTCAAGGAATGTGTGCCAGAAGCAAGTGATTACTTTCAGCAGACTTCGAGAAGAAGAAGAAGCTTTACCCATAAGAAGAGAAGAGAATATGGGAGCAATTGAAGATCAAGCTCTCACCATCCAAAGAAGATCCCTCAAGCAATGAGGAATACAAAGGAATCAACTCTAGAAGAACCTCTTATCCATCCTAGCATTTGGATACTAAATGATGATATCATGAATGAAGAATATGATGAAGCTAAAGGCTCAAGAAGGAGTCTACCCACAAAACAAATAAAGATAAGTATTCAATTGTCATTTCATGATATTGTTTTGTTATGCATTTGTTCATATTCAGTTGATGTATTATGCATGATAGGATGTTTGCATTAACGACAGTATACTACTAATATGCATGTGATGGGTAAGTAGCTCATGGTGCTATACAAATTCTCCATTGCTACTTATCTAGAATGAAACCTCTTTGCTGACATATTGGATTAGTGCACAATCTCAATGTTGTCCTGGTAGAGATGGAAGGCATCTAGAAAGTTACAGTGAGATATGGATGAATGTTGTATTGTCTAAAGTAGTTGCATGATCATATATTTATGCATAAGAACTTGCCAGTATAAATATTCCTTATAAAATGTTTCTAACCATACAAATGCATTTGACTTGTAGGAAAGATCACATACATAATCACCTACAAGCAAAGAAGAATGAAGACTTGTTCCGAAGAACAAGTGACAATAGTTCAAAGTTTAAGAATAATATGATGAGTGCAATGACATCATTAATACAGAACCTTCAAGCTATGAAGAAGTAACCAAGCAGAAAGGGAAGACCAGTTCAAGAAGAATGATGTCTAGGATGCAGTATCGACACATGAAGAGAAGTTCATAGTTCCATCATGCAGTAGATGGAAACATCGTGGGATACAAAGCAAGATTCGTAGCACGAGGCTTCTCATAAAAAGAAGGCATACACTAAGAAGAGACATTTGTAGCTAGTAGGAACTAAAACACATACATGATGAGATTGATGAAGATCTCAACCTTTGCTACAAGGTTGAAGATGAAATTCTATACACTAGATGGATACATAGAATACTAGTAGCATAGGAAGCTACTTGTCACTCTGGTACAGAATGTTTTCAGTGCATAGAGCACAAAAGACAGAGGGAGTATGATGCTTCGCTTCAAAGGGAGTGACTACAGAATATCTTGAGGTTCAACATGGTACAATAGGATGGGAATATTACTGATGATTCTAGGATTTACTGAGAGTAAAGTGGATTCCAACCTTTGCTTCAAGGTTGAAGGTAGAAGACTAGTGATTCTCTTGTTATGTGTCGATGCATTATTTTCTAGGTATGGAGGTGTGGCTGAGTGCAGATGGAATCTTCCTTGGACAAGGGAAGTATGCAGTAGAGATCCTGAAGAGGTTTGGGATGATGGACTGCAATACTATGGCCACACCTATGGCATGGCATCGAACCTGAAGCTATTTAATGATGCTTCTTCAAAGTCGGTTGATGCTACAATGTATCGTCAGATGATTGGTTCCTTGATATACCTGATGACCATGAGACCAGATATTTGCTTTGCTGTGAACACATTGAGACATGTTCACCTGATGGTTGCAAAGCATGCAGGGGTACAATTGAGTATCGGCTCAAGTATGATGCTAATCAAAAGAATAACCTAGAGGGTTATGTTGATTCAAATTGGACAGGCAGTGCCATCGATAGGAAGAGCACTTCAGGGTGTTGCTTCAGTATGGGATCAGGTGTGATCTCTTGGTTTAGCAGGAAGAAATCCTGTGTGGCACTGAGTACAGCTAAAGCAGAGTATGTCGCAGCTTGTTCAGCTAGTTGTGAGGCAATATGGCTGCGGAAGCTACTGTCTGATATATTTGATCTCTAGTTGGATGCTACTTGTATACATTGTGACAACCAGAGTTGTGTGAAGTTGTCAGAGAATCCAGTGTTGCATGACAAGTTGAAGCATATCAAGATCAAGTATCACTATATCAAGGATATGGTGCAGAGAGGAGCAGTGAAGCTCCAGTATGTTGCAACAGAGAAACAGATAGCTGATGTGTTGACGAAGCCATTGGCCAGATTGAAATTCGAGTACTTCAGGGAGAAGCTTGGAGTTCTCTAGATTGAGGTTTCCTCCAAGGGAAAGTGATGAGTCCCAAAGCCATTCTGACGAGCTGGTCAGATGTAAGGGATGAGCCATTCTGTCATGGTGAGAGGATTCAGTTCCTTCCATGTCAAATATGAGCGCTGAGATCCATAGCCATTCTAACAAGCAGGTCAGATATAAGGGCTGAGCCATTTTGTCATGGTGAGAGGATTTGGTTCCTTCCATGTCAAATATGCGTGTTGATTGCCATTCTAGGAATGGAGGTACCTGGTCAGTTACCAGGAACACTCAGTCAAGGACTGAGAGATCTATTCTGACGAGTAGGTCAGATGTAAGGGATGAACCATTCTGTCATGGCTAAAGGATTAGGTTCCTCCCATGTCAGATGTGAGTGTTGGCCATTCTGTCGAGTAGGATAAATGTAAGGGAAAATGCCTCTCTCCGAGAGAGTGGAGGCACCTGGTCCATTACCAGGTAGCTTAGTCTGGGACTGGGGGCCATTCTGATGAGGGTGTAGGATTCAGTTCCTACCAGGTTAGATGTGAGTGCATGCCCTTCTGATGAGTAGGTCAGATGTAAGTGCAGAAATCTTCTATCATTGTGAGCAAGATGCGATTCCAGCCTGGATGAAAGTATGGAAATATTTCATCACTGTGAGTAGGATGTGGTCCCGCCTGGATAGAAGTCTTCCATCATTGTGAGCAGGATGTGATTCTATCCTGGATCAAAGTATGGAAATATTTCATCACTGTGAGTAGGATGTGTTCCCGCCTGGATGGAAGTATGCCTTTTTGACAAGTAGGTCAAATATAAGTGCTGAAGCCATTTCACATATGGTAGTAGATGTTCCTACGATGCTGGTGAAGCTGATTGTTGGGCCTTTCTGATGTGATTGTAGTTTACTGCATGATCAGATGTGAGTGCTAGGCATGCCTTTCTAACGAGTAGGTCATATGCAAGTGCTGGGAAAAGACCTACCTTATGGCTAAGCCTACAACCATCATGAAAGAAGGCTGGCTCTGTAGAACTTCCTATGACGAGACAGTACACACATAATGATGACCAGATGAGATCCAGATCGAGCAATGATCTAGATCTAGTTATGATGACTCTGAGAGATCCAGATCGAGTGATGATCCAGATCCAGCAGCGATGATCCAGATCGAGAGATGATCCAAATCGAGTGATGATCCAAATCCAGCAGTGATGATCTAGATCGAGTGATGATCTAGATTCAGTGATGATGATCGAGATCGAGTGATGATCTAGATTTAATGATCATGATCCAGATCAAGTGATGATCCAGATCCAGTGACGATGTTCCAGATCGATTATGATCCAGTGACGATGTTCCAGATCGAGTATGATCCAGTGACGATGATCTAGATCGAGTGATGATTCAGATCCAGATGAAATATGACTTGAAGATGAAGATGACTTGAAGATGACAAGGACTTGACGATGACCCAGATGATATAGAGAAGAAGACTTGTGCTAATAAATTGTGTCGAGAGAATACCTTCCTAGTTAAGAGGGAGTTTTGATGTAATTGTAACTTCAGAATGTATTCCCTTGTATTTCTTATCTATTGTAACCCGATGTTCATTTCGGGATGTATTGTAATGTACTTGAGTCATGTCATACCCCGATGTTTATTCCGGGAAGTTTATATAATGAGAAAGTCATGTCAAGTAATTGTGGGTAACCCTCCTATTGGTCAAGGGTTAAAGTCCCCACAATTGTGGGGCCCTTGGGTTATTATACTATCCTAGTGAATTCAACCCTAGGTGAGTCATTGTAAGTCGGGGAAATAGTCCCCACCATTGTGTTACCCTCCTATTGGTCGGAGGAGGCAAAGTCCCCACAAGTGGTGGGGCACCAGGGTTATTAGACACTCCTAGAGATGTCGGCTCTAGTAAGTAATTGTTAAGTGAGGCCGACATGTTGGAGTGCACTTCAAGTGAATGGAAGAATATAAATAGAGAGTGAGAGCCTCTCTATTTATCACTTGCAACAAACACACTCACTCATTGAGGGCGCATGAATGAGAGAGGAGAAGCTCTCTCAGTGAGAGAGAGAGAGAGACTGGTGCTGTCAGGAGTGCATCTTACTATTTTGGGGTCTTACCATTTTGTGCTAATTCTATCTATGAGGAAGTTGTGGGGTTTTCTCCTTTATGGTTTCCCTGAGGAAAACTCTTTGTGTCTCTTGTCTCTTGTGATGTGCTTATGTTTTATTACTGTGCTTGTTATTCTCTCAGTGAAAAGATACTAAGATCATAATGCTAGCTTATATGATGAAAAACTAACAATGTCTACCTATCTCATCACTCACATCTTCCATTGTGGAGGTGGTGGTCAGATTTAAAAGAGATCATGTCTCTTATTTGTACTTGAGTTATATCTTCATGATGTTGTACAAGAATGGTAAAATGTGCTTTCGACCTTCACTACTCAAGGGTGTTAATTTGATTGTTAACTCTATTGAATGGGATCATAGAAAGTATTTTTATGAAAGGGAACAAATTAAAAATGTGTTTCTTCTCATATCAGTTGTGACTCAATCTATATAAAATAAAAGGTGTCTTTTACATAATCTTGAATGCGATTGAGGGTAGTATTGTTGACCAACACGGTGTTGTCGATAGAGGAAAGAAGTATAGTGTTCGTTAACTCTACCAATTCATTTAATCTCGCCATTGATAAAATGAAGTTGAAGACTCACTTAGACAATGAATACCTTCTTTAAAATACACCCTTGTACATACAATCAATAAACACTCCAACTTAGAAAATAAAGGGTGTTGTAGGAGGAGCAAGTCGATAAGTCGACTTGAACGAGAGCCAACTTAGTCGATCAGCTGACTAAGTCGATTGGCCAACTAAACTAGAGATTAGGTCGGCCACCTATGGTCGTGTCGTTTCACCGAACCGATAGGTAGTTATTTTGCAACTGTTTTGTAATCATATATATTAGGATGTTGAGCCAAATGAGAACTTAGTTCAATTCTTGGTGTTGTATGGACTCCTTCATGTAATATAATATGTTAATTCATCTACTTGTTCTTATCTCTTGTCTCTGTTGTATATGTATGTTTTAGTATGTATTATTGGTAGCCTTATGTGATCTGTGAGATTACCACATTGGTTCTGTTGCCGGTAGTACATGTCTGAAATGTATGCAAATAGATGATACCAGAGAAGGATATTAAGGACTGGTGGGAATGTAAAGTTGCAAACTATTTATAGAATTACGCATGAAGGAACAGATTAACAATCGCACAAGCAAAAGAAAGATTCTTCACAAAAACGCATGAAAAGTTTGTAGAATCAATGCCTCAACTTTTGAAGAAACTCCTGGATGAAAAAACCGGAAGGGACTAATGAACAACAGTTGCTGGAAAAACAGATCCGAGGAGGTAGAACAAACTTGTTGGAGTGGTTCAAAAAAATCGCCAATGACTTCTATGAGGAACAAGCAGTAGAAGACAGAACTTCGGTGGAAACCGTCAAGGAGAAATTTTACACAGACCTTACCGAACAATTTATGTGCTCCTTACCAACCTTGTTGTTCAAATTTCTGATCGAGAAGGGAGTAGGACATATTGTTGAACCTCATCCATCACTTCACAAACTGCCATCAAACTCTAACTGGATGGAAAAGAAAAAGAAGTGGGGAAAATTCATTGTAGAAAGGGAGTGTGAATACTTCCTAAGAAAATAGACCTAACTATCCGGGCTTTCTAAGAGCGTCGGGTAGGATATGGGGGGGTAGCTGGTCATATGTCGAGATAAAGTAGAGTGGATTCTAGTCGACTAGAAACAGATACCATTCACCAGTAATGAGAATTTTACCAAAAGGGAAATCAAGAGAAGAGTATCACACAATGGTATGTCAGACATTCAGAAAATAAAGAGGGAAGAGAGACAACAGAGAGAAGCAAGAAGAGAAAGAGCCTTAGCGCTGCACAGAGGAAGGAGTCCTAGGGAGACCGACCAGGAAGGGAATCTGCCAGAGTCGGGTCATGACCAACATGAAGAAGGAGTGGGAGAAGAGGCATCCCCTACAGAGGAATAATTGTGGATAGAGCAGCCAAAAGCTCTCCAATTAAGAGCTCCCCATGAAGGAACAACCCTCTCTCCGTTGAATCCGCATACCCGAATACAAACTGTTGTCGAAGAGGACCTCCGAATACGAGCTGGTTACTTTGGTATATGGAGTCGACTAGAAGACGAAACATACACTGGATGACACCTCATTATCAGTCGACTAGAGGAAGAAAATTGGTTTACCTTTCAAGGTGTACCCTCCAACTAAAGTATCCACTTACTCTTACCAACACATGAAGGAGCACCCCCCCTACCAAATATAGCTTTGGAAGACACAGAACATTCAGAACTACGGACAAATAGTTGGAGTGGGCCATCGACAGACGAAGTCGACATCAACTGACTACCAGTCAAAGAAGAATCAACAACCGATGGGAACGAAAGTTCCTTTGACCATAATCCCGTAGAGACGAATAAACCAATAACCCCACCACCCCCACCCCCACCTCCACCACCGCCACCTCCTAAGAGCAGTGACAGTGATAGCAACATTGGTCATGGATTAGCTCACATTCCTCTATATGAGGGGGATGAGGACCCCAGACAACAATGGTTCATCTGTGAGTCGACTTGGGAGGCCAACCAAGTTACAGACGAAGATAGGAAAATGGCACAGTTCGCCGGTGCCTTGAGGAAAAGGGAATTGACTTGGTATATGACCTTTTCAAAAAGACAACCTAGAGCAACCAAAGCTGAGATCAAAGTGCAATTTCTATCATTTTTCAAAACTCCAGATGCAAAACACCTAGCAGCGAAAAAACTAAAAACAACATCACAGAAGCCAGGGGAAATTGTCTGCGATTATGATAAATGATGGAAATACCGTCTGATCCAGATAGACTATGTTATAGATGAACAATTACTAATCTAGTGGTTTCTTGCAGGGTTATCTCAGAAATTCCACTGACACATCAGTCTAGAAACATTCAAATCTTTCAAAGATGCGCTCACAAAAGCTGTCTAAGTGGAAATGTATGAGGACATACCCACTTACTCCATTGATCATAGCTTGGAAGAATAGCTAGAGAGTGTACATAAGTCTTTAAAGGAGTTAAACCTCAAGAATCAGGATATCTGGTGCACCAAGTGCTCGACGACCAGACACTCCAAAGGCAACTATCGACAGGAATACAGCCAATAGGATGTTTGATTCATATAGACGAAATCCTTTTGCGACATTTGCCAGGAACATGGGGACCACTTGACAAAATATTGCCTGTTCAACATGAAGAACAACAAGGCATCCTGGTGTGCAATCTACGAAACCAAAAATCATAACACGGCCAACTGCCATTTAAACCTGAAGAACCGACAGAATTATCAGGCAGTATACCAAACCAATGCAGTTGCACAACATAATGAGCAAAACAACTTACCAAATGATCAGAATGGTCAGAGATATGACAGTCGACGATACAAGCACCGGTACAATAATTGACGTAGAGTCTATGGAGGACGAGGTCGATTCCCTGGGAATCATGACAACTGACCACATCGACCCATCCAATGCTTTACATGTTATAAGGAGGGACATCGGTATGCAGACTTTCCATATAAAGACAGAACTGACCTCAAATTTTTTACTCATTGTGGAGTAGGGGATCACTCACTAGAGGATTTCCCTACCATGTTGGAAAAAATAAATACAAAGAAAAATGTTAATGTCTTGTCATGTGTGCAAAAAAATAATGTAATAAACACAAAAAACTTGCATATTGTAACTCGACAAGGAACAAAAGTAGGCAGTGATAACCCAAGAATCAGCAAAATAAAAGAGAAAAATGTCTACCTTGATCCACTAAAAGAAAAACAAACATACAAAGAAGCAACCAATGTATTCAAAGAATTTGCATGACAAGAACAAGCTAATAACAATCAACATCACACAATAAATGAATTAATACAGCTCGTACAAAAAGACAACTCAGTCTCTCAGTTCATCGACTTACTATATGAAATAAAAAATAACAACTCCGAAAAATAAACAAAGAACATATGCAGCTTAAATAAAAAAGATAAAGGTGATGCCGACCCACTTATCGACTTGGAAATCGAAGGATACCATGTCCGACAAGTAGTGCTCAACTTTGGATCACAAGTAAACATCATGACTCGTGACACTTGGGAACAAATGGGTAGACCTAGACTATATGAGTTAGGCATTTACCTGAAACTAGCCGACCAGGGCCTAATTGAACCTATTGGAGTCTGGAAAAACATTGACACAACTATAAAAGGAATCTCGACCAAGGTTGACTTCAAAATCATTGACCCTAAGGAAGGATCCAATTCCTTCCCAACGTTAGTAGGTCAACCTTGGGGTAGAAAGATGAAAGCATCGATATCCCTGGACAAGGAGAGAATAAAATTAAAAGGAAATGGACAAAAGGTCATTGTACCCATTCATCCATCTCAAGGAGAACCTTGGACTGAACCTATCGATGACGAAGTCGACATCCGACAACTCTACCAGATTCAAAACAATGCAGATTATACAGAACCGAATATCCATAGAGAACTTCATTTAGGCAACCAAGACTCAGTTGGTTATAATTCAGACGCGGAATTATATGATTGGGAGATCGAGAACTATGAAACACAAGCAAGAGGTTTTTGGACTATTCAAAAAGTGCAAAAAAATCCCACTCAACAGTGCTTCATAGTTTCCATTGTCCCAAAAATCTTTGAGAAGAAAATTAGGGATACCCTACCTTACAACCTACCAATGTAAATACTACACAAATACCAAGATACAAGGAAAGGGAATCACCGGTCATGCATATAGAACAAGTTTCCAAAAATATTGGTGAACATGGCCGACTTCAAAGCCTAGTAGAAACGTTTATAGGACAAGCTGCTCGACGATGGGATACCCATCACACAAGACTGCAGACCTAGACAACAGCTTCAAATTACTTTATCGAAAGGTTTGGAGGAAAGAATTTAACCAAACAAGCTCAAATACTTGTATTCATTCAAGGACAGAACCCAGAAGCTCATATTAAGACATGTGAAAAAGAGTGGAGAAGACTTGGATACAAGGATGAACGAGCATGGCCACACCTATTCCCATCAACCCTCACCGACTTACCAAAAGAATGGTATAAAATGGAAGAAGCTAGAGGTGAAACATTCTTATGGCATGAAATTAGGGAAAATTTCATTAAAGATTTCAACTTTTTACCACAAAATGAAAACTTGGTTGAAACAACAAAACAGATTAAAGAATTTATACAACCGACCAAACACAAACCCTTAAAAGATAGCCAACAGACAATGAAATGCAACAATATACAAATGAGGACAAAACCACAGTCGACAAGACTAGAGTTAGAAAATAAAAATACAGAAGGGAAAAGCTTTAGATGGTAATCAAACCATGTTGAAATGACCAAACCTGTTTGTACAATCCTTAAAGTGGAAACAATCGACAAACAAGATACCGACAGAATGACTGTAACTGAAATCCCTCTCACATTCTCACAGTTTAAGGAAGGAAGTTGATTGATCAATGAAGCCAAAGCACCAGAATGGCTAGATTCTAAAGTCAAAACTAGGGAATTCGACATCTCAAATGATGATCGACCAAAAATGGCAAAGATTGGTGACTACTGGAGTGAAGAGCAGACCAAAGAGATAGTGAACTTATTAAAAGAGTTCCAAGATGTATTTGCTAGAGATTATAAAGACATCAAAGGCTTAGTCCTTGAAATGGGAGAAATGAAGATTGATACTAGACCTGATGTTCGACTTGTGAAGAAAAGGCCATATAAACTAGCTCACAAATACAAAGAGATAGTCAAAAAGGAAATTGATAACATGCTTGCAGCAGGCATCATATATCCTATTGACCAATCAGAATGGGCAAGTCCAATGGTTGTACAACCTAAGAAACATGATCCGACCAAACTAAGAATTTGTGTCGACTTCATAGAACTAAATAAAGTAACACTGACAAACCCATTTCCAACTCCTTATGTAGATGAAATCTTAAGTGAAGTTGCAGGACATGAATGCTACTCATTTACAGATGGATTCTTAGGTTATAACCAAGTGCCAATAGCTAAAGAAGACCAGAAGAAGAGAACCTTTGTGTGTGAATTTGGTTCATTTGTTTACAAGGTTATGCCTTTTGGATTAAAAAATGCACCTGCAGTATTTTCTAGAATTGTTGTCAAAACATTTCAGGAATATATTTACAAGACCATGGCAGTATACTTTGATGATTGGACAATATACTCCATGTTAAAGGATCATTGCAAATGGATCAGACTTACATTGTAGAGATGTCGACAAATTCAACTCTCCCTAAACATCAAGAAATGCATATTTGTGACCCCCATAGGGATATTATTAGGGCACATCGTCTGTAAGGAAGGTATTAAGGTTGACTTTGCAAAGATCAAAATTATCCTCGACCTAAAACCACGGGTAAACCCAAAACAAGTTAGAGTGCTACTTGGCCACACAGGCTATTACAGAAAATTCATAAGATATTATTCATATATGACCTATCCACTTGAAGAGCTATTAAGGGAAGATCAAGAGTTCAACTGGATAGAGGAGTGCCGCATATCATTTGAAAAATTAAAAAGAAAACTAGTCGAAGCACCAATCCTAAAGTTTCCAAACTGGTCGATCAAATTCCATGTTCATATTGATGCATTAGGCCTAGCAATAGGAGCAATATCAACTCAACCAGGAGATGATGGAATGGATTATCCTATAGTTTACAGTAGCATGAAATTAAACAAGGCTGAGAGAAACTATTCGACAACAGAAAGAGAAGCACTCAGAATGGTCTTTGCACTACAAAAATATCGACATTATCTTTTAGCTAACCCATTTATATTCTATACAGACCATCAGGAACTTAAGTATCTCGTCAATAAACCATTGCATCATGGAAAAATATGTCGATGGTTACTATTATTCCAAGAATTCAAATTCGAAGTTGTTATTATACTAGGCAAGTTAAATGTCGGTCCCGACCATTTATCCCGAATCGACATAGGAGAATAACAGATAGGAGTCAACGATGACTTACCTGATGCACATTTATTTCAGATAGAAGTAGTCCTAGCAGAATTAGAAGAAATAGCCCAGTTCTTGGAAGATGGGCATGCACTAGAAGGAATGAGTACAAAGAAAAAGCAGATCTTAGCTATGAAGGTTGCACCATACAGTCTTATAAATGGATTCTTATACAAAATGGGACTAGATGACATCCTCAGAAGGTGTGTGCTCGAACACGAACAAGACAACATTATGCATGAAGCACATTATGGACTTGTAGGAGGACACTTTCAAGCAGACACAACTGCAAAGAAAATCCAATAGTCAGGGTTATGGTGGCTGACACTCCACAGAGATTGCAAAAAAAAATCAGTCGATGTGACAGATGTTAACGACTAGGTTGGCCCCTGCCTAGTACAGAAATTCCTTTGATATCAGTGAACCCAAGTTTGACATTTGAAATCTGGGCCATAGACTTCATAGGACCATTTCCTATACCAGCAAAAAGGACAGGTGCAAGGTATATCATAACTGTAGTCGAATATGTAACTAAATGGGTAGAGGCTATGAACCAGTCGACACATGTTCTAGTGAGATAGTTGCTAAGTTTATCTATGAGAATATCATCACTATATTTGGATGTCCACTAACTCTAATTAGAAACCAAGGAACATAGTTCATCAATAGAACTATCAAAACCCTCACCAACCAGTTCCAAATCGACCATCGTTGGAGCACAGCATACCATCCTCAGTCGAATGGAGCAATTGAAGCATTTAATAAAACATTAACAAGAGGACTAACTAAAATATGTAATGCTGATAAGGACGACTGGGATGAGAAAATACCTACAGTATTATGGGCATACAGAACAACATACAAATGCTCGATCGACCAAACTCCTTTTCAACTGTCTATGGACAAGAAGTAGTAGTTCCACTACACTTCTGACAACAGACACCTATCATCGCAGAAATCCTACATGTCGATGTCAAACAAGGAAGAAAGGACCGACTATTGAAACTAAGCAAACTTGAAGAGCACCGTCTAATGGCAATACAACATCAAGAAATCCAGAAACAACAACAGAAAGCATGGCATGACCGAAACATCAAAAACAAAAACTTGTCAGTAGGAGACCTTGCTTTACTATACAATAGTCGAGTAAAAGGTCAACCTAAAAATCTCCATACAGAATGGATGGGACCCTATGTTGTCGAAGAGATACATACCAATAGATCAGTCCGACTAAGGCCATTATAGGGCATAGTATTTCAGAAACTCGTTAATGGAGCCCGACTAAAACGCTACAGAAACTAGAAATAAACCTAAAAAAAAAAAATCCTATAACGACTATAACCATAAACCAAAAGCTATAAAAACCTAAAAAGCCAAAAAAAAAATACCTTACATATAGAAAACTATGACAAGAAATCACCATTTCCACAACTGACATCATGCCCATCAACATCACACGGTCGACCATTTTCATCAACTGGCCACTTCCATCGACCATTTTCATAACCGACATCGACCGACGACCTCGATAGTCCCATCGCGCATTCATGACATCGAGCACTGAAAGCAATTCCCCATTAACGCACACTCAAGTATTTTAGCTAGAACATCATGTCCGCCATTAATACACTCATCGACGAAAACATCCACAACATCACCTATAAATACTGGACCGTTGTAGGATCATTCACTGCAATTCATACAGAGAGAGCATCAGAGCATCCAGTCGACTGAAATTTGAGAATACCTTAGTGAAATAGACCACCAGACCGACACAATGGCATCCAAACAAACTAGAGCCTCGACCAAATCCAAGGAACTACAGGCTGCGGATACACCTTTATTCCATAGGCTAAAGAACATTAAGAATGCCAAGGCGTAGGAAGGCTCATGGCAAAAACGTTGGACTGAGATTGAAGAGTGGGCGTATGTCAACAAGAAGCCCACTCAAGTTGCAAATAAAATCAAATACAACACCATATTCAACTATGTCAATGCACCACTCATGACTAGCTTTAGTGGCACCAAGGAAACTGTAGTCAAATTTATCATAAGCCAATACCACAATGGCCAGTTCTATTTCGACCAACTGGTCAACATCTCTGGAGAATTCATCTCCAAGCTGACCGGTTTCTCAAATGAAGAAAACTCAGTACCAATCGGTATTAAAGAAGGAATGGTTGAAGAACTCTCTGGGTCACCATTGGGAAAAACTCGAAGGGGTTGATGATTAGTCAAATCACAGCTTGAACACCACAGATTGTGGCCAAAATAATAGCAATAACACTCACCCTGGCAGGTCGACGAAGCGAACACAAGTTAGACACTCTATAAGCTGTCGACACCATTGCGACAGACGGGAAAATATATAGATGGGTTGAATATGTCATTGACATGGTCAAGACCATCTGTGAAAGATGCCAAGAAATGGGAGGAATCATCAGGTTCCCCTCCCTCATTTTATGGATAGTGATGTACCATATCTTCCCATAGGGGAACCCAATATTTCAAGAACCAACAAGGTTCGACATGTGGAGATTCAAACCATTCTCCCAGAGAGGAACTTTGCAGGAACTTGAAAATGGAAAGGTCCTGTTGGAGAACTGGCTTCAACAGCTCAAAGTCCGCATGACTAGATGGAGGGTGCCTCATGTTATACCAAAATCCTGTCACCATCATGTGATAATACCTTTGACATACCTACTTTCCCTAAAATACCAGCTTTTGGAGTGAAGACTAAATGGTTTTTTATCAGTCTATCATACAAATTTCCAGCACCGTGCATGCCCCTTTATCCAGGAGTGGTACCCCTGCTCGCACGGATTTTTATTGGTTGTCCACAAGCGATGCCATCGCCTGTCACCCTTGGTCCATAGGCGGTTATTACTTGAACCGCTTTGTCAAAGAAGGAGAAACATTGTACCCTGGGTAAAAGGGTAAAAAGAGAAGCTTCCCGAGGCTTCTAGATGATCAACCTTGAGATATCTCTTATCCCTACTACTGTGGGTTGGTTGAGCTCGAGATCCCTCATCCTAGGATCTTAGAGGCCACCTCACCCACTAATTTCTCAACCATCTCTATCCATTAAAGCCCTATATATATGAGCTCATAGCCATGGTTGAGGGGAGAACATGGAAGGTATTGTTATGCTGTTGGACTGATTCTTGGCCCAAGATCATTTGGAGAGAGCATAGAGAGCTAGAGTCAGAGATTTTGGGGATGAAGAGATGGTTTCATGGAGATGCATTTCAACACTATGGCTTGGTTGTAAACTTCTTCATATTTATAATGCAAGTTGATTTTTTGTCCCATATATATTGTTCATGTTTGATTTTAGATATATATTGCTAGATTCCTTAGTCACTAGCATATATTAGTAGATCATATTCTGGTTGCTTTCATCTGTTTCGTGTTGAACTCTTTTGCAGGTACATAGGTGAATTATCAAGGCCTTGTATTCCATATATCTACATCGTCTAGGGGGAGTTATCAACCTCTATTATCTATTTGTTCTGGATCTGAACCATTCAGACCAACGGAACACCTTGCTGTTCATAGGAGGTGAAATATTACGATCAACAAATCTGGCGACTCCATTGGGGAGTAGTTGTATTCAATTTTTCTGATCGTCCTCAGTCTGAAACTCTTGTCTGAATCCAGGAATCATTTTATTCAACTATTTACAGTCAGATCTACTTTCTGATTTGTATTATTTGGGTTTGAAATTTCCAGATCTGTTTAGATTTGAGTCAATTCGGTCTTTTATGCTCTATTTCCATACTCAATTCAACAGTATTTTCCCTGATCTAGTCCTTTTCTGACTAGATCCTTCATTCTCTTTGTGTTTTGGTATTTTATAGGGAACCACACCTATGCAGTGTATGAGGAGCGGTGCCACCGCCTAAACAGAGAAAACAGTACGCGGTGCCACCGTCTGTATCCCGTTGGCGAGAAGAGGTGCTGGGATAGAATTGCTATGTCAATTATTGAGAATCACGGTGCCAAGTAGGCATCATTCCAAGACCTTTTTTCTCATTTTTTGTAAAATTGGAGTTGATTTACTTTCAAAAATCAAATAATTTAAAAAAAAAAGAGCCAATTTGTTTTTCTATAGAGCCAAAAAGAGCCAAAAAGAGTCGTTTCTACCTCTTCACCTGTTGAAAGTTGTAATACTAGTAGTCAGGTGGATAAGAAGAAGAAAAAAAGGAAGATTAAGAAGAATAAAAACAAACAAACAACCAAGCCTCAACCAATCACTCCTACCAGTGTGGACAGTGTTGATCTGCACACCCAAATACCTCGTAAACCCAAATTCCCTTGTAGGCTTTGCAAGGGTGATCACCTTCTGAAAGATTGTCATGGTCTGTCCCTGGTTTTAGAAGAGTGGTCTAATGTTTCCCGAAAACTGATGTCATCAGCCTCCAGTCATCATAATGATAATTCCCCCTCAACCAATGACTCTTTGGTTAAGAGTCGGAAGGTAAAGTTAGAAATCCTTGCTTTCTTTGTAAGGACATGCACTTTACTTACCTTTGTCATCTCATAGATGAAGCTTCTAAATTGTTGGAAGATATTACTGTTTCTCATCAATGGCTTACAACAGGTTATCATAAGTTGTCTCTTGAACCCCCATTGGTTGATAAAGTGGTCGATCCAGTTCTAACCTCGGTCGATCCCACTCTTCCGTTGTAGAGTGAAATTGAAGTGGTCAATCTAAGTCCATCCTTAGTTGATCCCATTGTTCTTTTGAAGAGTGAAGTTGAAGTGGTTGAGTTGACATCATCTCCACCCAATCCCAGTCTTTCATCAGAGAGTGTTAAGACTGAAGTAGTCTCTTTGACCAAATCTTCATCTTGTTCTTCTCTTCCAGTAGAGAATGAACCAAAACCTATCGAAGTTTTTATGCTTCATTCTGATTGTTCTCAACAAGAGGAAATTTTATCTGTTTCGACAAAACCATCTCCAAGTACTGAGGTTATTTCCTTTGACTGGAGTAACCTAACAGAGTCTCGTCTTCATTCGAGTGTTCCTTTCCAGATAGTTGTGAATGTTACTGCTAGGCAGATACTTCGCACTATTGTTGACAAAGGGGCTTCTGTTAGTATTTTATCCTCAACTGCTTGGCAAGATTTAGGCTCTCCTCAGCTTGTGCCATCCACCGATTAGATACTGGATTTTAATCGAATACCTACTGCACCTTTAGGGACCCTTCCTTACTTGCCTATTACATTAGGAGGGAAAATTGTCTGCATTGATGTTATCATTGGTCCAAGGTCCTTTAGATTTCAATCTGCTCCTTGGACATGATTATTTTTATGCCATGAAGGCTGTTGTGTCCACACTCTTTATAGTTATGCATTTTCCCCATGATGGGAATATTGTGACCATTGATCATCTTTCCTTTGTTACACCTGACCATCGCATTACTCCTAGTAATCAGACTGCCATGAATGTGCCACATGTTCTTGTGGCTCTTTCCCCTTCTAGTTAGCTTCTTCCCATCATCGGTAAAATGGGGGGCATGGCTCCAGCCTCTGGACTTCATACTGGAGTTAAGTTGCTATCTTCTTATGTAAGGGGACAACCTACCAACCTCTGGATATCATGTTGGGTAGGAGTAGGTTTTAGAGCATAGTTTACGCTTTTGGTTTCAAGCTCATTAAAAAATAAAACCACTCCTTGGAGCATAGTTTACGCTTTTGGTTTCAAGCTTGTTAAAAAAAAAAACCACTCCTTAAGCATAGTTTACGCTTTTGGTTTCAAGCTTACATAAAGATGAAACCATGTCTAGAGCATAGTTTACCTTGTGGTTTCAAGCTCATTAAAAAATAAAACCACTCCTCAAGCATATTTTACCCTTTTGGTTTCAAGCTTGCATAAAAATGAAACCATGTCCTGAGCAAAGTTCCCATTCTATGTCAAGCTCGTTAAAAAATGAAATGGATCTCCTCAAGCATAGTTTACCTTTTGGTTTCAAGCTTGCATAAAAATGAAATCATTCCTGAGCATAGTTCATTTTCTATTTCAAGCTCGTTAAAAAATGAAGTAGGTTTCCTTAAGCATAGTTTACCTTTTGGTTTCAAGCTTGCATAAAAATGAAACCATGTTCCAAGCATAGTTACCTTCTGTTTCAAGCTTGCATAAAAATGAAACAGATCCCCTTCCCTTGATTCGAGTCTTCACTGTAGTGTTAGAACTTGAACCTTCTTTCCGCTTGCTCGATTCTCGTTCTTCTTACTCCCCTGGTGAACATTTTCACATTAGTAACCAGGTTTTTTAGGTTGGGTATGGAAGAAGAATCGTTAAATGAAATGAAGCTTGGGGGCATGTCCAGCCCCTAGCAACCATCTTAGGGGTCAGCTTCTCTAGCAATCATGCTGGGGGCAAGATTCCAACCTTTGTATATCATGTTAATGGGATTTTCCAAGCATAAGTTTACCTATTGGTTTCAAGCTTGCGTAAAAATGAAACCAATCCCTAATCATTATTTTAACTGATCTTCGAGCTTGTTAAAAACAGTAAGATAGTGTTGAGCTTACTTTTCATTTTTTGTGCTCTGGTTAAAACATGAAATTTGGTTTGAGCTTAGTTTATTACTTTTTCATGCTCTGGATTCAAACATGAAAAAGGTTAATGGAGTTCTCTTTAAACCCTTTTCAGGCTTCGTAAATACGAAAAGATTATCGAGCAATCTTGTCTTCTTCACACTCGTTAAAGTATTTGAAGAGTCGTCTATCTAACGATAGGTTATCTCTTTCTCGGTTCGGACAGTACTATTTACGAGAAAGGAACTCTTTAGCCAATCATGATTGGAAGAGTTCTCTAAGGTATTATTTTATACTTTTTCAGGCCTTAGAGACTAAATCATACGAAAAAGGACCCCCATGGAGTCTTCTTCCATATTCGTTCAGACTCTCTAAACATGAACGATACCGAGTTTTCTTTCAGTGGACTCGTTAAAGATTAAACATTGAGAGACCCATTTTGGGAATGAACCCATCCTCTCTCAGGTTCGAAAAACATGTGAGATTGGACTTGTCTTCTGACAAGCTATATCGAGTGTTTGTTACCCTCTTTGAACTCTTAAAACCGAAAAAGAGGCACTCATCGATCATGATGGGGGAAATGGGAAAGGGAATCATTTTGCAAATAATGGTAGTTGTTTGTCATTACCTTTGAACATGGCACTTGTCTACACAATCATGTCAGTCAATTGGGTATTCAGCTGATCTCCATGACGATCCACTTTCATGAGTCATACCAATCCTTTGAGTCTTTCAAAAGAATGCATTGTCCACTATCATATTGTGTATCTGTCCTATCTAGTCATGCTGCTAAGTCATTTTGTCATGCCGCCCGATGTTCAAAGGGAATCTGAAGAAGTCTTACCTCTGCAGTATACACAGCCTTTGTGTCAGTATCTTTGAGTCAGTCATATGGTTACTATGTTCACATCATTCTAGAACTATGTTCCAAGTTTCATGTCATCGATGTGGGACTCATCATGGCCCTCCTTTGATGAGACTATTCCCGTCGACGTCAACTCATCATCCGGGAAAATAGTCTTAGAAACAATATTCATTACCTTGAGATCTGTATGCCTTAATGATAGATTCTCTCGCTCTTGACATTGGTTCACATCATTGACCTTTGAATGATAGAATCGACTGGGTGTTCAACATCAAGACATCTCTTCGCACTCGGTAGATTGTACTAGGGTACCTTGGGAATCATTGACATTAATGGTGATCTCCCTCGCACTTGTTAATGGTTCCCATCATTGGTCAGTAATCAAGTGGTTTCTACCATGTTCGACTTCAAATCATTGTAATCACATGGATAGAATCGTACTTTGTGGAAGATGAGATGAAGACCCTGGGTATCTGTTTAAAAGCGCTCATTGCTTTTCCCCAGGTTGCGATGGAGTTTTGTATATCTAGCATGGATCCACATTTGTATGGTAGTGGCTATGCTCAAATTTGTGTTTGTATGACATAGATATACGTTGTATGTCTGGTAGCTATGTCCGAGTTTGAGTCCTCTATCACATCAATCTACGCTGTGTTCTAGTATCCATGCTTGTTTATTCCACTCATGAATCTACCTTGTATTGGTCTACAGCTATGAGTTTGGTTACTTGTGTCTATGAGTCAACATACTGATGTACCGTAGATGCCTACTTGACTGCATGCTCCGATCAAGCCAACAAATTCGTCTCCTGGCAATGACTTGTTCTCAAAGCTCTCATTTCTCGTATCACTCTAAGACTCATGCTTTTGGGGGGCATCCTGTTATACCAAAATCCTATCACCATCATGTGATAAGACCTTTGACATACCTACTTTCCCTCAAATCCCAACTTCTAGAGTGAAGACTAAATGGTTTTTTATCAGTCTATCATACAAATTTCTAGCACCGCGCATGCCCCTTTATCCAGGAGCGATACCCCTGCTAGCACCGCTTTTTATCGGTTTTCCACAAGCGGTGCCACCGCCTGTCACCCTTGTTCCATAGGCGGTTATTACCTGAACCGCTCTGTCAAAGAAGGAGAAGCGTAGTACCCTGGGTAAAAGGGTAAAAAGAGAAGCTTCTCAAGGCTTCTAGATGATAAGCCTCGAGATATCTCTTATCCCTACTACTGTGGGTTGGTTGAGCTCGAGATCCCTCATCCTAAGATCTTAGAGGCCACCTCGCCCACTAATTTCTCAACCATCTCTATCCATTAAAGCCCTATATATATGAACTCATAGCCATGGTTGAGGGGAGAACATGGAAGGTATTGTTATGCTGTTGGACTGATTCTTGGCCCAAGATCATTTGGAGAGAGCATAGAGAGCTAGAGTTGGAGCTTTTCGGGATGAAGAGCTGGTTTCATGGAGATGCATGTCAACTCTAAGGATTGGTTGTAAACTTCTTCATATTTGTAATGCAAGTTGATTTTCTGTCCCATATATATTGTTGATGTTTGATTTCAGATATATATTGTTAGTTTTTTAACATTTAAGCTAGCATTATGTTAGGATCTTTTCACTGAGAGAATAACAAGCACAGCAATAACATAAGCACATCACATGAGACAAGAGACACAAAGAGTTTTGATCGGGGAAACCATAAATGGAGAAAACCCCGCAACTTCCTCTAAGATAGTATCACCACAAGATGTGAAACCCAAAACAATAAGATGTACTCCCAACACAGCAGTAATCTTCTGTCTTCTGTCAAGCCAAAGTATTTCCTTCTCCAATAGTGCACCACACTTGAGAGAGCAAGTGATGTGATTCACAAGTGATGAATAGAGAGACTCACCCTCTCTATTTATATTAGTCTATTCACTTGAATTGCCATTTCACATGTAGGCTCGACCTAATAATTACTACTCGAGCCTACACCTTAATTAGTGTATAATAACTCAAGTGCCCCGAAACTGTGGGGACTTACCTAATGACTTGATATGACTTGTTTACATTATTAATCCTCCCGATCGGAACATCGGGGTAAGACAACATGACTCAAATGCATAATAGAAACATCCTGGAATAAACATCGGGTTACAATACATAAGATACATAGAAGAATACATTCCGAAGTTACATATACATCAACACTCCCTCTTAACTAGGAAGGTATTCTTTTGACACAATTTTCAGCACTGGTCTTCTTCTCTGCATCAACTGGATCATCTCGTCTTTAAGTCATCTTCGTATTCAAGTCATCTTCATATTCAAGTCATCTTGATCTGGATCATCACTCGATCTGGATCATCATCACTGGACTGGATCTGGATCATCACTCGATCTGGATCACTACTGCTGGATCTGGATCATCACTCGATCTGGATCTCTCGGAGTCATCATAACTGGATCTGGATCATAGATCGATCTGGATCTCCACTGGTCATCATCATGTGTGTACTATCTCGTCATAGGAAGTTCTACAAAGCCAGCCCTTTTTCATGCTGGTTGTAGGCCTACTCTCATGTAGGTCTTCGCCCAGCACTTACATATGACCTACTCGTCAGAAAGGCACGCCCAGCACTCACATCAGAAAGGCCCAGCACTCACATTCACCAGCATGGTAGGCACAATCAACTACCATCTGTGAAATGGCTCAGCACTTATAATCACCAGCATGGTAGGACACACCTACTACCATCTATGAAATGGATCTGCACCTATATCTGACCTACTCGTTAGAAAGGCACAATCCCATCCAGGCTGGAACCACATCCGCTCACAATGATGAAAGAACTCTGTTCTTTTCACCCAGGCTGGAATCACATCCGCTCACAATGATGGGATACTCTCATCCAGGCTGGAACCACATCCTCTCACAATGATGAGATATTTTCTCACTTTCATCCAGGCTGGAACCATATCCGCTCATAATGAAGAAAGACTCTCATCCAGGCTAGAACCATATCCGCTCACAATGATGAGAGATTTGTGCACTCACATCTGACCTGGTAGGAACTGAATCCTACACCCTCGTCAGAATGGCCCCCAGTCCCTGACTGAGCTACCTGGTAACGGACCAGGCACCTCCACTCTCCCTGAGAGTGGCAGTTGCCCTTACATCTTTCCTACTCGACAGAATGGACAGAACTCACATCTGTCATGGGAGGAACTTAATCCTTTAGCCATGACCAGAATGGCTCAGCCCTTACATCTGACCTGATCGTCAGAATGGCTCTCTCAGTCCCTGACTGAGTGTTCCTGGTAATTGACCAGGTGCCTCCATTCCTAGAATGGCAGTCAGCACTCATATCTGACATGGAAGGAACCAAATCCTCTCACCATGACAGAATCACTCAGCCCTTACATCTGACCTCCTCGTCAGAATGGATTTGAATCTATAGCACTCATGTCTGACATGGAAGGAACTGAATCCTCTCACCATGACAGAATGGCTTAGCCCTTACATCTGACCTGCTCGTTAGAATGGCTTTGGGTCTCATCAATTTCTCTTGGAAGGAACCTCGATCTGGAGAACACCAAGTCTCTCTCTGAAGTACTCGAACTTTAGCCTAGCCAATGGCTTCGTCAATACATCAGCTATCTGTTCCTCTGTCACAAT
>LPNX010384861.1:159292-280265 GCA_001517045.1 Pseudotsuga menziesii | reverse complement strand
TCACGCAACTCTGGTTGTCACAATGTATACAAGTAGCATCCAACTGGAGATCAAATATATCAGACAGTAGCTTCCGCAGCCATACTACCTCACAACTAGATGAACAAGCTGCGACATACTCTGCTTCAGCTGTACTTAGTGCCACACGGGATTGCTTCCTGCTAAACCAAGAGATCACACCTGATCCCATACTGAAGCAACATCCCAAATAACTCTTCCTGTCGATGGCACTGCCTGCCCAATATGAATCAACATAACCCTCTAGGTTAATCTTCTGATTCGCATCATACTTGAGCCCATAATCAATTGTACCCTTCAGGTACCTCAGAATATGCTTTGTAGCAATCAAGTGAACACTTGTCGGATCTGTCAAGTACTGGCTCAAGGTGTTCACAGCAAAGCAAATGTCTGGTCTCGTGTTCTTCAGGTACATCAATGACCCAATCATCTGATGATACATCATAGCATCAACCAACTCTGATGAAGCATCACTCAATAGCTTCAGGTTCGATGCCATAGGTGTAGCCATAGCCTTGCAGTCCATCATCCCGAACCTCTTTAGGATCTCTACTGCATACTTCCCTTGTCCAAGGAAGACTCCATCTGCACTCTGCCACACCTCCATACCTAGAAAATAGTGCATTGACACATAACAGGAGCATCACTGGTCTTCCGCCTTCAACCTTGAAGCAAAGGTTGGAATTCACTTTACTCTCAGTAAAGCCTAGAATCATTAGTAATCTGCCCATCCTGTCGTACCATGTCGAACCTCAATATATTCTGTAGTCATTGCCTCTGAAGCGGAGCATCATACTCCCTCTGTCTTCTATGCTCTATGCACTGAAAACATTCTGTACCGGAGTGACAATTAGTATACATCTAGGATCATTGGATACTAAGATCCTCTATCTTGAACTTCTTCAAAAGTTCATCTTGCACCCATCTGTGAGCTTGTCATCCTCTATCAACCTTGTAGCAAAGGTTAAGATATTCATCAAGCTCATCATGTATGTATTTAAACTCTTACTAGCTGCAAATGTCTCTTTGTAGTCTAGGCCTTCCTTTCGTGAGAAGCCTCGTGCTACGAATCTTGCTTTGTATCCCACGATGTTTCCATCTACTGCATGATGGAACTATGAACTTCTCTTTAAGTCTCGATACTACGCCCAGACATCATTCCTCTTGAACTGATCTTCCCTTTGTTCTTGGTGGCTGGAAGGTTCTGCATCAATGATGTCACTGCACTCGTCATATTATTCTTTGTCTTTGAACTGTCGTCACTTGTTCTTCGGAACAAGTCTTCATTCTTATTTGCTTGTAGGAGATTATGTATGCGATATTTCCTACAAGTCAAATGCAATTGTATGGTTCGAAACATTTCATAAGGAATATTTATACTGGCAAACACTTATGCATAAATATATGATCATGCAACTACTTTAGCCAATACAACATTCATCCATATCTCATTGAAACTTTCTAGATGCCTTCCATCTCTACCAAGACAACATTGAGATTGTGCACTAATCCAATATGTCAGCAAAGAGGTTTCATTATAGATAAGTAGCAATGGAGAATTTGTATAGCCCCATGAGCTACTTACCCATCACATGCATATTAGTAGTATACTGTCATTAATGCAAACATCCTATCATGCATAATACAATAACTGAATATAAACAAATGCATAACAAAACAATATCATGAAATGACAATTGAATACTTATCTTTATTTGTTTTGAGGGTAGACTCCTTCTTGAGCCTTCAGCTTCATCGTCTTCTTCATTCATAATCGCATCGTTTCTTATCCAAATGCTGAGTTGGATAAGAGGTTCTTCAAGATTTGATTTCTTCATATTCCTCATTGCTTGAGGGATCTTCTTTGGATGGTGAGAGCTGGATCTTCAAATGCTCTCGTCTTATCTTCTCTTCTTATGGGTAGAGCTTCTTCTTCTTCCCAAATTTTGCTGAAAGTAATCACTTCCTTCTAGAACACATTCGTTGAATGAATGAATTCCACGATCCTGGGAGGCCATTCAAGGTGTCCATCACCACTTCTGCATTCTTCACTTCTTCTTTAGGTCAGATTCTGATTTTTGTTCTTCCCTTCAAATAGCTTGAAATTCTGGAATAGCTTTGCTTGCAATAGGTAGTTCTCTGTAGTGCACATGTGCAAGCCTTCTATGCCAAAGCTCATTTGGCTCTACCGTATCATGGATCAAGGCTTGTTCTGGATATCCCTTCAATTTGTACAAGCCTCCTTCTTGTTCTTCAATCACTACCACATCATCGATAGTCTTTCCTTTTGGCCATATGATGACTTGACCATCTATGAATGCAGTTCACATTCCTTTTGCATCAATGCTGAAATGGAGAGAAGGTTCTTCTTCAATCCTAGCACAAACAATACTTCTTTCATTGTTAGAGACTTACCAGAGTCTAGCTTGTATGAAGATTCCCCACTACCTTTTATTGGATATTGGTAGTCATCTCCTAGTTTCACCTTGTGAAGTGATTCATGTTCTGACAGTCTTACAAAGGATTCCCGTCATATGTTTGGAAGCCCCACTATCTATAAGCCAATCATCACTTCCATGAGTAATGTTACCTGTGAGAGCTGATATCATAACATATTCATCCTTGCTTGAAGAATATTCACTTTCATATCTGGATCTCTTTCTGGATGGTTCATCATCCTTTGCAGCATGAGCATGATGTCTTCTTTGACCAAGTTCTTCTTGTGAAAGGCTTCTAACCTCGTCTCCCTCTGAAACTGGAACCTCCATACTCATGTAGGTGTCCAATCCATTTTCTTCAGAGAGATCATATACTTCCAGGCTTGGAAGTTGTCAACTTCCCCAAGCTTGTCGCCAAGCTGATGTGATATATCATATTGAAATGAGAACCTCAAATGGAAATAGCAAAGGATTAGATCTTACCGATTTGAGGTGTCCGTCCTTGTCCCGGAGTTCGTTGATCTAGGGTTTGTCGCAGAAACCCTAATTTTCAAAACTTGGAATCTTTCAGATATTATTGGATAAACATATATATCTCTTCAAATGGATCTGTCCAATGTACTCCTTTTCTGAAAACAGTGGAGGGAAGCTCCCGAAACAGGAAGCCCTAATTTACTGATTTCTTCTACAGAAAGTCTTGTTACTGTTTCTATGATATCTCCAAAATTACTGATCCTCTATGTCTTCAATTTCTCACTAAGGTAAATTCACCTGTCGCTGATCCAACACCATAGGTTTCATCAGAATTGGTTTCACCATTTGGTATTTATGATCCTTTTCCCAAGGTGACCTGTTACAGGACTGTTCAGGACATAGAAATTGTATGGCATGCCACGTGTCACTGGTTCATCTTCTGATTCTGATATTCATACCACCAAAATTAAAGTCTATGCCCTTTCTGGAACATCTTTATGAATTCCATTTGGACCTCTGTAGCTCAATATATTGCAGATCTCCCCAGATGTCCTGTTTAGGGATGAATTCTGGAAGAGGCTGGAACCCTAACTTGGAGAGATCATATCTCCTGAAGTACAGTGAATCTGAGTCTGATTTTTGGACACAGGATTCATCAGGATTTTATATTCAGCCCTTGTAATTTTTAGCATTTGATACTTCGCCAATCTCGAAATATAGTGACTGTACCAAAACTTAGCAGTTTTAGTATTTAGGGTTTCTCCTAGCTCAGGGTCAAACTAGGGTTTGACTTTCTCATAGTTTCACCCAAGCAAATTTCTTGATCCAGGTCTCTAAATTTCGGTTTTGATGAGGAGAAAAATCCTATGCTGGTCTCACTAAAAAATTCCTCTTCTGTAGAAAGCCCTAATTTCCACATGGAAACTGAAAATGCTTGAAATTGAGTTCCGCATCGACAGAAAAATGTACCCTTCAATGGAGAGTTATCCTAGCATACTTTTGCTGAAAATATATGGAGGAAGATCCACAAAATAGGAAGCCCTAGTTCCTGTAGCTGCACAATATCTTCTTCTCAGGTTAGCTCTGATACCATGTTAGTTTTTCAACATTTAAGCTAGCATTATGTTAGGATCTTTTCACTGAGAGAATAACAAGCACAACAATAACATAAGCACATCACATGAGACAAGAGACACAAAGATTTTTGATCGGGGAAACCATAAATGGAGAAAACCCCGCAACTTCCTCTAAGATAGTATCACCACAAGATGTGAAACCCAAAACAATAAGATGTACTCCCAACACAGCAGTAGCCTTCTGTCTTCTGTCAAGCCAAAGTATTTCCTTCTCCAATAGTGCGCCACACTTGAGACAGCAAGTGATGTGATTCACAAGTGATGAATAGAGAGACTCACCCTCTCTATTTATATTAGTCCGTTCACTTGAATTGGCATTTCACATGTAGGCTCGACCTAATAATTACTACTCGAGCCTACACCTTAATTAGTGTATAATAACTCAAGTGCCCCGAAACTGTGGGGACTTACCTAATGACTTGATATGACTTGTTTACATTATTAATCCTCCCGATAGGAACATCGGGGTAAGACAACATGACTCAAATGCATAATAGAAATATCTCGGAATAAACATCGGGTTACAATACATAAGATACATAGAAGAATACATTCCGAAGTTACATATACATCAACATATATTGCTAGATTCCTTAGTCACTAGCATATATTAGTAGATCATATTCTGGTTTCTTTGATCTATTTCGTGTTGAACTCTTTTGCAGGTACACAGGTGAACTATCAAGGCCTTGTATTTCAGATATCTATAGTGTCTAAGGGGATTTATCAACCTCTATGATCTATTTGTTCTGGATATGAACCATTCAGACCAGCAGAACACCTTGTTGTCCGCAGGAGGTGAAATATTCCGATCAGCACCTCAAAAAATCTGAAGAATTATACCGACAAACTCCCACATCCAACTAGAAATCAACCATACCTTAGTGTGGTACATGTAGGGCGATGACTCAAATGCTAAAGCCTTCGACTACTATCCATCGGTCGGCCAAATCTTTCAGGAGCTGTCTCGACAAGCTAAAACCAAAATACCAGTACCAGTGACAGCAAAGAAGAGAAACTTCTCAGTCGAGGAGCCGCTAACCGACCAAGAGAAAGGGGAAGACTATGAGCTGAACCTCTACATCAGCACCTTTGTTTTGGAGGAGACACCAGTAGAACACACCGACCAACTTCAAATAATCATCAAAGCTCCGACAGCACAGAGGGCTGAACCATAGCCAGAAGAAACCTAGCTAGAGCAGCAGGTCATCACTCCGGCTACAGAAAGTCTTATCCTGAACCAGGAGCCAAGGGGAGAGACAGAACCAGAAAACCCCGAGTACGCTATCACAAAAGGCATTATTAAAAAATTGTCGAAAGAGATAGCCACTGCAAGGAAGAAACTAAAGACACAGCAACAACAACAATTAAAAGGTAAGCGCAAGCTTATCATCGCCTAATCATCAGACAATGAGGAGGAACTGGCAGCCATGGCCCTTGACATCATAGAATATGCTGCAGCAAATAAGGTGCTGGTCGAAACCCAGTTCCAAAGATTTATCGAGGAAGGAGCACTACCAGGTTGACCAAAGAAAGCTAATACCACCCACACGATGATGCCTGAAAACATTATCGATGTTGTGTCGATGCCTCCACCTCCATCACTGACAAAAGTAACAGAGGAGCAAGTGCCAGAACAACATTCAGTAAGCTCCCTCGACTTATGCAAAAGTGCGATGTCGGAAGCTGTGAAGGAAAAATTTGATAAAGACAGAGATTTGTAGGCATTCATTGAGAAACTGCTTGAGATATTTACGTCGTCCCATAAGATATCCACAAAAGCACCTCTCTTTGAGGTCAGTGGATACCAACTAGGACATGAATTCCAGTCTCGAACCTTTGCCACTATCACTTCAACTTTCAAGAGAAATCCCGATAAGGAAGCTGAAGTGACCGCACGTCAGACTGCGACTATCACTCTGATTACACCCCAAACCAACCTACTAGCCACTACACCGAATGGAAGGGAAGAAACTGAGGAGGACATAAATCTCCAAATTAACCAATTGTTCTCCAACTTAGACTCACCTCCCCACCCTGACAATCCACCACTCACCCACACTTCCCCCAACCCAATCACCCCCGACCATTCTCCAACTCCATCACCACCACCCCCCGACTCAGAGCAAGCCCCACCACAACTAGCTGCACACCCTACATCTAAACAACAAGAAGCAGCAATCATCCCACCTCCCCAACCAGAGAAACCATCAACCACTATCCCACAAACCAAAGATCCCGACTCAACTTTTGCAGGTACACAGGTGCCGACACAAGCAGAGAAGGAAAAGAACAATAAGAGGAAGGAGAAACAAAGGAAGGAGCACCATGGACAGCCATCAAAGGTCCATATCAAATTGAAAGATGCAACTTCACTAACCGACGCAGAGCTAGGACAACTCCTCAAGACCCTAGTAGTCGAAGCAAAGACAAGGAGCGAGCAGAGACGTAAGGAAATTGACGACAAGAACACAGAATGGGTCAAGTTCCTAAACAAATGTAGAAACCTATCCCATTCAATCATGTTGGGCCCCGTAGAGGTCGACACAGACAAACTGCTTGAAAGGGCGTACCAGCTCTTTGAAAGCATGGTGTCGGCACTCCAAGCACACATTCAGCAAACAAAGGAGGAACAAAAAGAAGAAACTGTTAGACTCCTAATGGCATAGCACACCACCTTCACTGAAGCTTATAAAGTGCTGCAAGATCACATGGAGGATTCTGTCATAACTGAAGAAATACTGAGAGACTGGCCTGCTTACTACAAGCAAGTCTATCAGCAAACTCGGCAGACCCAACAAGGGATCCAAGCACTGGAAAACAGGAAAACCATTGAGGAAGCACTCAGAACCACAATAAAAGAACAAATAGTGCTTGAAACAGCCAAGCTTTAGAAACTTGAGAGGGAAGCACATCAGTGGGTGCAATAAACTATCCCCAACTTGGAAAAAGTCGACATCGTCTGTCCGCAGATGAAACGACTTATTGAGACTACAGAGGAGAAGGACCAGTTTATGGGTCCCGACATGGAGAGAATAACAGAAGTCTCCATTTTAGAAAATATGTCGATCCTATCAAGCCTGACCACACTTACCATCGACATCCAGAAGATTTTTCAAAGTTGGACAGATTTCCAACATCACCTTGTAGTAACAGCCCCAGCCATTGTCGAAGTCTATGCATAGAAACGACCGACCATCAGACTTCACAACCCATGAAGACCAGGCACATCACAGTAACTACTAAGGCCAGAAGAATTTTTGTACCTCCCTGTTTCTTCAGGACAAAGAAACATTTTGTTCATGGGGTAGATGTAGGAGGAGCAAGTCGATAAGTCGACTTGAACGAGAGCCGACTAAGTCGGTCGGTCGACTAAACTAGAGATTAGGTCAGCAACCTAAGGTCATGTCAGTTCACCAAACCGATAGGTAGTTATTTTGTAACTATTTTGTAATCATATATATTATGTTATTGAGCCAGATGAGAACTCAGTTCAGTTCTTGGTGTTGTATGGGATCATTCATGTAATATAATCTGTTAATTCATCTACTTGTTCTTATCTCTTGTCTCTGTTGTATATGTATGTTTTAGTATGTATTATTGGTAACATTATGTGATCTGTGAGATTACAACAGGTGTCAATCTTAGTTGAGAATGCACCCAAGTCACAGTTCAAATTCAACTTAGTTTTGACAAGCACAAAAGGCTAGTTACAAGTTACAAAACACAAATGTACAAATTTATTTATAAAAAATATTAAGCATGGGAATTTTTGTATGTCATTTAAATAAAAGATAAAATATTTTCACTTTTGGACTATTGTGAGCCAGTTTGATACATCAATATGAATATGGTAAGCACACTTTCCTTTGACAAAACACATTCAACTCTTTAACTCTTGTGAAGATAGTGCCGCAACTAAAACATGCAACATATTTTCATATGTAAAGGGTGACAATGCATGTTATGGGAAATATATATTGATTAACATATGGCACCCACACCAAACCAAACACTCACTAGTAGAGAAAAGTAGTTGCATGCTCACCACAATAGATGAAGGATATTAGAACATGTATACACAACAATAATTTACAAAGAGTTGGTTGCATATAGACATAGGAACTTTAATGAATTCACCTTGGTGTGTAGATTCAGGTTTCCTCTACAATCCAATGCTCACTTCAAACCTTCTCCTCATTGGCAGTAGATTTTCTTATAATTAAACAACGAGAAGCTCCTTGGCTGGGAAAATTTCCATACAAATGTCACTCCATGATAGTATGATTAGGGTTTTTTATGTAGTATGTGGACAACATAGCTCTTGAAATTATTTCAAACAATTCCATTAGAGACAAAATATTGAAAACACTAAGGGAATGACATATATATATTTCAATACGAAGCTTCAAAATGTGATTGTACAACAGTCACGTAACAGCATCCATGCAATTTTCATTTCCCAAAAAATAATTTCACAATAAAAATGGATTGAATTTCATAGGAAGAGGACAAGATTGAATCCCTATAGGCCAAGAACACATATTTGAAGTTGAATCCCTTATACAAGAACTAGAATACCATCTCATTCTCCTCCTTAGACCAAAACTACAAAAATAATAGAACACTATCAATTTGAGTGTAATATCCTTTTCGTCGCAATAGCAACAGTATTGACCTTTCGTTGCAATAGTGACAGTATTGACCTTTCGTCGCTCTAGCAACAAAAGGTCAATACTGTCTCCATTGCAACGAAAGTCAGGGAAATTTTCAATTTTTTCCAAAAAGATAAAAAAAATTTCCACGAAAACATCCATTTTAACTTTTTTGTGGCAAAATTTCGTGGGACCTTTGAGCCATATGTAGTAGTGTTCTTTACTTTTAGGTAAGAAAATATTAATTTTACCTACAAGGAAAATTATTCTAACGGTTAGAAGAATTTCATACTCATGAATTTTATTCACATGAAATACTCTCAATATACTGATAAATATTTACATAGTTATGTATAGATATTGACCAACCATTTTATCATAACCAATTCTAATCTTATGTACTGATATGAATCCATATATCATTCCTATATCAGTCCAAAGAATTCAATTTATAAAATATATATACAACCCCATGTTCATATCTCATAAGGTCAGCATGTAGCTCTCTATCTAACCAATCATGTAGTCTTATGTTCATAGCTTATGAAGCATTCATGAATCCCTAAATCTAATTTCTTATGAAGGATGTTTTCATCCTTATATAATTCATATATAAGTTGATATTAGTCCTACATAAGTCTTATATCAGTCCTATACCATCTCGCAAAATATGGACACATGAGATTGATAACATGCCAATAAAGACAAAAATAACAATGTATATCCTCCAAGTCCAGGAATACATATCTATATGACAGTCATGAAACATAATAATAAAAATTAGATATGATTTATAACAGCATATAAAAAAATGTAAGGTGCTCATATTTATTGTTTTTGTGGTCTCCCTCTTGATTTATGCTCCCTTGAGGAGATAGGTGGAGTCCTTCTTTATTCACTACAACTTTAAACACTACAAAAATAAAACTTAATGCATGAACTAGAAAGTGTGTCTCTACATGGGAATAAGGATCCCATGAAACCAAGAGTGAATTCTCTTATTCATTAATTTAAATATTCCTTTCGATCATCGTCTTCCTTGGAGTATTTCTTTTGAGAAGGTTCACCTCCTTCTACGACGGTGGATGCATGAACTCTTCCTTTTTTCCTTTTCCTTGCATGACAATCCTATATGAAGTGTACTAGATTTTGAAAATAAAAACATAGGAGTTTTGATTTCTCAAAACCTTTATGGATCTGTTTCTTCTTTGCACGGAAATACTTCTTGGGAGAAAAGGGTTTTCTATATTTCTTGGTTCTTGGCATGAGGTTAAGATTCTACTCCTTAGTTCTCACCATATTGTTCTAGATGTGCCCTTCTTCTTGGATGCAATCATGCGAAAGTAATTCTAAATTTGGATGCTATTCTCTTACATTTACCACAGGAAGAAAAGTATCCCATGAGGGGGGGAGTCCGTCGATGGAGATTTGTAGAAGATAATCCTCATGCATTTCCACACCGATGCTTACTAGATGATCCTTCACTTGTGAAGAATGATGCTACGATTTCATCCTTCTCCATTTTCATGTTGCAAATTTTTTTCTTCAAAGCCATATTTTGATTAGGGGCCTTCTTCACATAAATATTTGTGTGTGTCAATATACTCCTTTGTTTTCTTCAATGGTGTGATCACCGACATGAGGTTATCCTCCATGGAGTCATATATGATCCTCTTTTCCTTTTCTTGATTCTTATTGTAATTTGTTCTTCTTGCATTTGTAGTGGGTTCTTCAATCATGGAGTTCACAAAAGAATTAATATCATTCTCTTCAAGGATATTGATCACCCTCACCTTTGTGTTGAAGTTAGCTGTTCCTTCAAGTTGATCTTCTATTTGGACGGATATTGATGCCATTGTTTCAAGCTCTTGCTAAATGTTTCAATATCTACATAGGATTAGAGTTTTTACACAAACCTAAGCAAGCTTGCACTCCCTTGCTCTAATACCATGTTAGTGTTTTAGCAATAAACAAATATTCTTGAACTTTAAAAATTTAATCCATAATCATAGTGCAGATATATCTAATAAATAATTCATACACAAGCATTCAATCCATAAGACACATGATGTACCCCGGGAAAACTCTCCACTGATCTAGAAGATAAATAACCCAACAAACAATCTTAGATTATGATTGATAATTGATATAGAATGATTACAAAACAATAGGAGATTGCTTGATCAGAGAGCACAAGAGAGTAGATATCATACATAATACTCTACTAGTCTTACGAAGTGCATGACACTTTAATAACAACCTAGAAATCAGTCATACAATGAATGTAGCGAATGGTTGCATGCTTCAGTAAATTGTTAACACTGTTTCATCTTCAACCTTGCACACCCCACAAACTTGGTGTCGAGTTGGCACTTCATAATTATCTCCCACGCTGAATATATATGCGCTCTATTAATTTAGTGTTTAACTGCCTCTAACTAAGTTGTTAACTGATTGAAATGAACTGAACTAAATGAAACTACATGTAACTGAATGGAACTAAATGCGACTTAAAAGAAATGAATGTAACTGAACATAACTGAACATAATTGAATGCAACTGAACAAAACTGAACAAAACTAAATGTAACTGAATAGAACTGAATGTAACTTAACATAACTTAACATAATTGAATGTAACTGAACATAACTAAATGTGACTGAACAGAACTGAATGTAACTGAACATAACTAAATGTGACTGAACAGAACTGAATGTAACTAAACAGAACCGATGCTTCTCCATCAACGTCATCTTCAAATACCACTTGCATAAATCTTGATCCCTTAATTAACTGAAACTTTGTTTATCACAACTAAGACTCAATTGATGTCTTATTAATTTGAGTTCACTTGGAGGCATACATGGGTAATTCAAATTCCCTCTCTATCTCTGTGCTCATATTAATGATCTCTGCATGGTCCATTTTTGTTTCATTAATTAATCATCTATATCATATAATACTCATAAGAATTGTTCTAAACCTATGATCATATGTATTACCCTAGGTCATATATTCATTTTCTAAAGTAAATCACTCTAAGGGTAGCTAATCCCTAAAGGAGACTTGTATCACCTAGTGACCATGACTAAACATACATCATCTAGTATATTCTCAAGACTTAATACAACATAATTCATGTGGTATTGATACAACACAAGACTATCTCCAATTAAGAAGATCTCCAATTAAAAAGAACCATCTATTCCCATTCATTTCCATTTTCTACAAATCTAATTCCTTACCTTTGTTGTCTGCACATTTTTTTTCCTTTCAACATCATCAACCTTTTCTTCACGTTGGACCTACTTTTCTATTAAACATTGCATCATAAATTAAACGTAAATCTTATATTCAGTTTTATTCTGCCATGACATATACATAGGTCTTAACTTGGTTTATTCATGTATGTAGTTTATGTTAGTACTAGTTTGGGTTACAATTACTTCATATTATTAGTTTTTGTTTTACTATCCATTTTGTCATATATTATATCATTTAACCATATGCCCATTTTTTTATATTCCCGTATTATTTTAAAAGTTGTATAAAATGGCCCATTTTCTTATATTCCCATATTATTTTAAAAGTTGTATAAAATGGTTTTGACACATTTTGTATAAATAATTTATGGGATTGATATAAAATTATTTTCAACATTAATATATAGTTTCGTATAAGTTTTAGTTCTATTTTTATATTGTATAAGTTTTAGTTCATATTTTTATATTGATTTTGTATAGTTTTTCCTTGTTATATTTGGGATTATTGGTTTTCCACACACATATTTATATAAAGTTTTATTAAATAGATAGACATGCAACACTAAAAATGGGTCATTATTTTAAAACTGAGTCATACTTATGATTCGCACCACAAATGAAGTTGGTCCTTTAATTGACTCCATTCCATTTTCCTTTCACTGTTAGGAATATAACCTTTCCTAAGATTTACTCATTTCCATTTCTTGTTTGGGTGTACCTCATCAAGGACAATTCATTTTCATAGCTTATAATTAGATTTCATTTCTTATTTGTCTAATAATTGTTCTTCTTTTAGCTAGTTTATTTTTCATACAATGTAATTTTTATTTTTTCTCACTTTAAATCCTGGACTTTTTTTATTTCTTGTACTTATATTTATTTCATGAACTTTGTTTTTATTTCATATTTTATTCAAATATTTGTTTGGTTTGGTTAAATTTAGTCAATCGCCAAAGGAGAGATCAGAGACCTAATTCATGAGATATGGTTTTCTCGTAATGGGTTTTCAACCTAAGGTATTAGGTTGTTGTTAGTTCACTTTATCGTATTGGAGTGTGTTTTTAGATTAGGCTCTAGTCCTGTACATGCTATGCTTTCAACACTAAGTTTACGACTCCCTTGCTGACAATTTAATGTTCCATATTAATTAACATATAATTGTACCAACAATTTGGCGTTGTTTCCGTGGAGGTGCCAAAGGGATTAGAGCAAATTTTTTTTCACAATTTTCATGTTTTGTGTTATTTAGTTATAGGGACAACTTTGGGGAGAACATAAAATGGTAAGACAAGAGGTAAGAACATGCACATCTACTTTAGTGGGGTTGCTCTGAATCCTTATTTCCTTTTATACAAAAAATGTGTTTTTTTTTTATGCAAGTGTGATGTGCTTTTTAATTCTGTAATTAGTTTCTATTAATTTTTTGGGTGTGTAGTTAGTTTTCATTTCATTTTTCTTTGAAAATATAAAAATAATTTTTTTTGGGGTGTTGTAGGAACCATCGTGCACTAATCCAGTGTGAGACAGGACCCATGAACCAGTAAGAAGGAATCAAATATGATCAAGAGTTTGAAAGAACTCTTTAAATCCTAGCAGTGGCTAGGATATCAATATCTACCTCTCAGAAAGAGCAAAAATTAATAGCCATAAAAAACCTATCCGCCTCTCAGGAAGTGATAAAGGAATAAGAGTTCCATGCATATTAATAAGGGGAGACCAAAGAACCATGTGTTGAGAGTACATATTTGAGAGTCATTCCCATGATAATTTTGTTGTATCAGGTCCAGAACCTATGTTGTATTAGGTTCAAATAATCTCCATGGAACTTATGTCATATTAAATTCACTAACCTATGTTGTATTAAGTTAAATAGCTTATGTTGTATTAAGCTACGACCTTGTCCTATTCGGGAGAGATTCTTGTATTCATATTTTATGTTGTATTAATATCATGACCATATGTTGTATTAAGGTCAAAGACTTGCGTTGTATCCAGTCTAGACTTGTGTCGTATCAAGTCAAATGATTCTCCTTGAAGAGGTACACCCAAACAAGAAATGGAAATAAGTAAATCTAAGGAAAGGTTATATTCATAGCAGTGAAAGGAAAATGGGATGGAGTCAATTAAAAGACCAACTTCATTTGTGGTGTGAATCATGAGCATGACTCAGTTTTAAAATAATGACCCATTTTTAGTGCTGCATGTCTATCTATTTAATAAAACTTAACATGAATGTGTGTATGAAAAACCAATAATCCTAAATATAAAAAAGAAAAAACTATACAAAATCAATATAAAAATATGAACTAAAACTTATACAAAACTATATATTAATGTTCAAAATCATTTTATGTCAATCCCATAAATTATTTATACAAAATGTGTCAAAACCATTTTATACAACTTCTAAAATAATACGGTAATATAAGAAAATGGGCATATGATTAAATGATATAATATATGACAAAATGGATTAAAACAAAAACTTATAATATGGAGTATTTGTAACCCAAACTAGTACTAACATAAACTACATACATGAATAAACCAAGTTAACGCCTATGTATATGTCATGATAGAATAAAACTGAATATAAGATTTACGTTTAATTTATGATGCATTGTTTAATAGAAAAGTAGGTCCAACTTGAAGAAAAGGTCGAGGATGTTGAAAGGAAAAAAATGTGCAGACAATAAAGGTAAGGAATTAGATTTGTAGAGAATGGAAATGAATGGAAATAGTGTTGAGTTACTGCATAAAGTAGAGTATTGACATTAGAGAATAAATAAAGAAATAAATGGATGCATTGCTGAAATGAGCAAGGACAAGATTATGGAGAAAGTATGAGGAAATGGATATGACTGCAAATCTGGTTTTGAAGTGCATGAAATGTTGTAATACATGGAGTATAAGAACAAAGACAAATATGGAACAAGGTGCGAGAATAATGACAGAGATGAAACACACAGTGCAGGAACACACAATGTTAGAATACAAAGTAGGAATGAAAGTAATAATGCATGAATAAATGTGTTGGGAAATTGCAGAGAAAGAACACAGATGTGTTGCAAAATGGTAAGAAATTGAAAAATAATAAAGGATGTAGATCAAAGAGAAAGAGATGAATATGGATGCTCTTGTTAAAAGTACTGACCTTTGCATAAAAAAACTGTAGATTTAAAATGCAAATTTAAAAATACATAGAGCAAACACTTTGTTGGAAATGTAAATCAAGTCTAAGAAGTAAATAAATCAACACACCATTATGCAAATTAAGGAATATATATAAGAGTATATATTACCCAAGATTGAGTGGCTCTTCCCAATCTAGATAATGTTGCCTAGAAAGCTCAAATCAAACAAGAAACGTGCTGATAATTTTAGCAACCATGAACTCTCCATTGTGATCAAAACTCTTCTGATTACAAAACACTCAACTCTCTGCAATGATATTACATTACCATAATAATGATAATTCCACATATTTATACAAATATAGGATCACAACTGACCCCACCAAGATCATATTCGTTCAAACCAAAAGTCTAAATTTGGAAAAATGACCACACAAAAATCTGGGTGTGATTGGCCATCTGGGCGTATTCGTTTTGAAAATCCACTTTTTTCTCTCTATCTGTTCCAAAATTTGAGAAACCTTTCACAATATAGCTAAAACATACCATTCTTGAGGTGGGTTTTAACCATTTTTTAATATTCTTCACAGTTTATCTAAAAAATGGCCCTGAAATCATCTTCTTGGAATAATGACACAAACTATAACTAAGATATTTGACCATGAGTCACGGCTTGCATATGTAGCTTGAGTGAGTTTTGATGGACACCTCACCATCTATAAGCATCTAGATGACACCTCCAAGTGGTGGAATTCAATTTGGAAATGTGAAAAACATTAATTGATGCAAAACCGGGTGCAGGAACTGATGGTGCATGAACTACTAGTGCATGAACTACTAAAATGTATAGGAACATTTTGCTTGGACACAAAAACACATTATTAAGCCTTTATTGATAAAACTATGATAAAATCATCTTTGATCATTAAAAAGACAAGAAAATCATAATAATTAACCATGAGGAAATAATGGCATACTTAGCAGTAAGATTTGAAATAATGGATATAGAATGTTGTAAAGATATGGGAACGTAGGATATGAACGATGGTATTATATGATGGAAAAGATGACATTTTCGGAGCCCAACACTAGGCACATTGGATACAAGAAGATGTCTTTAGTAGAATTTCTACCTAAGCAAACATGATGATGGTAATGAATGTGGAGATAAATTTTGGGAATGTACTTATCATCATGCATCACATCCCTCTCAAGCTATGTCTCTATCGCCCAATCTGATACAAGCTTCTTCCAGCTGGAATAGTTGAGACCAAAAATGGTCCTAGGTTCCCAGATTAACCTTAGATTAAGGAATTGTCTCCTACTTCCTCCTCTACACTTCTTAGTGTCTCCACCAAAAGCCTCATGAAAAATTCCAAAACACCAAGAAGGAGAGTATTGATTCCATCCACCATATAATTTTCCATGTAGGAAATCAAACCATTGCTCCTCATGGATGAACTTGTGGAATTGAAGGCTAGCTCGCCCTCCTAGATCCCACCGAATATGCTATATTCTCTCAACCTCACATACCATCAAGGACACTCTATCACTCCATGGAATGCCAAGATCCCATTCTCAATTCAAACTAGTTTCCCAAGAGACAATGTATTTGTTGAGTCCATAATTGGTCCCTTTTTAAACATCCTTAATCACCTTTTCTGCCCTTGTTTTACACCATTCAGCATGTCAATCAGACATGTTTTCCTCACTTTACTCCCTAAATTGCCAAGGTAAGACTGATTATTGTTTTATCTCATTAATGCTTATGATTGTGACAATTAAAGCTGTGTATCTCTCAAAATTGTGCTAATATGTTGTGACTTATGAAGATAGCATGAGATGAGTAGACTGCAGGAAAGCGGAGCTGAACAAGTCTTGAAACCAGGGGCGCTCATGATTCAAGAGGACCCTCAATCCTTCAATCATCAATTAAGGCACGTGGTTCTTATGCAACCTTCCAGACAAAGCAGTACAGAGTAGCTGTAACAGAATGTGCTACGATTGGGGGATCTTCAGGATAGCTGCTCGAATATCATGGTGATCTGAGAAGATCGCCACTTCCGGGCCAGTCAACAGCTTTCTCTCGTTTTCTATATTTGCACCATGCCATGCTTTGTAACAACCAGTGTTATTCAGGGCGCCTGAAGATCAGAGATCTTCATGGCTGCCCTTTGTAATAGGATCAGATGTTATAGTCTGTAGGTATAAAAGTGAGAAGCTGTCTCGACCCAGGGGGTTGTTGGATAATAAATCATCCGTGCTTGTATTGACAGTGGAAGTAATCTGTAATCATTCCTTCTTTTAATACAAAGAGTAACCGCTGATTTAAGGGAGCTGTACATTGTTCATCCAGCGTCTCTGTGTGGAGGTTGGGCCCACCTTCCGCAGAGATTGCTGAGTTAAAGTAGGATTTCTGAATGCATTGTTGTGTGATGTTTTGCTGATTATATTGCTTATGTGCGCAGCAGTAGCATGTGTGGATTTGCAGTATTACATTTTCCTGAGAGTGATCATTGGTACAGAATAACAGTCAACTGATTAGATAGTTTTCTTTATGCTATTTATATAATAGCTGTACACTACTCTATTCATCTCACGATCTTAGATTGTCATCCCATGAATCCTTGCAATTATTTTACTGTTATAATTGTTGATTTTCATTTCTGCAACTCAATTCCTTAGAATAGCTGAATTTGATCTTCCGCAATTGAATTTCTAGATTACATTCAGTTTATGTTTATGGGTTTCAAGAGTGATTAGATTGAATAGGCGAATCATTTGTTTTGGGATATGAATAGGATTTCCTTTTGATCTGCAATTGTTGTTTGAATCTGATTTCATTTCTTGATTGATACCTGGTAGGAACAAATTGAATTTGTAGTGTTTAGAATATTGGTGGGATTACACAGGTTCTGAGGGATGAACATGGTTGTTAGAAGATAAAGTGTTTGATTACAATGATCTGGTGTTTAAGCATAGACTGTGCATTTATCCTTTGAAATAAAAGACTTTCTCGGGTTGACAATAAATCTCGTATGCTCTGTGTGTTGATAATAATTTATCTGCATTTAAGGTGCTCGACATTTTGGCGCCGTTGCCGGGGAAGGATAAAAATTAAACACTACCATTAGTTGCATCTAGTAATTGTTTCTAGTCAGTTTCCTTTTTATTCTCTTTGATGAAATGAGTTGGGTTGCATGAATATGAGAAGGGTAAAATGTGATCAACTCCCAACTCCCAAAACCCCATAAGATACTAACAGTGCAGGTGGCTCGGGTCGCGGTCGAGGAGTACCGTTGGGCAGAAGGACGTTCATCGACGATCTTGTTGACAAAACTGATTCATCCACCAGAGCTCATCTTCAACAAACTCCTATCAGAAGGAATCCTGCCGATCCTGAGGCGCCAGCGTCAGGGTCCACGGTGGAGAATCCACGAGCAGCTGCGACTCCCTCGAACATCCCTGCAGACAAAGACATAGCTGTTACAACCGGACCTGCTAGGAAAGGTCCGACCTACCACATCAACGGGAGGGTTGTAAATAAGGAAGAGTGGGATCAGTACCACCATAAGTTCTTGGATCAGTGGAGGAACAAAGAAAAAGAGGAACAGGAGGAGGATGAAGAAAAGAACGCAGAAAGAAACGAAGAGGAGAAAACAGAAGAGGAGAAAACAGAAGGGGAGATGAGTAACAGACACAGGGCCGACGAGGAAGAAGTAATGGGAGAAAACTATCATCAAGAAAATTGCTCCCTGCCAGAAGGAACGGTGGCTACACTGCAATTTCCGATTCAACAACCGGATGGGGAAGCTCCTATGAAAAATATCTCACCATCGGTGTTACCTCGTTTCCATGGAAAGGCGGTAGAAGACCCAGACGAATTCCTCTTTGAATTTGATATTCTTTGTCGCAGCTATGATTATATCACCGATGCCCAAAAGCTAAAACTTTTTCCTGCTACCCTAAAGGACAATGCATTACGATGGTTCATGAACCTTGGAGGAGGAACCGTTGCTAATTGGGATGCAATGAAACAAGTGTTCCTAGAGAAATACCAGGAATATTGTAACACCAAAGACAAGAGAGAGGAATTATTTAAAATGGTGCAAAAGGAGGACAAAAGTTTGGAGGATTTCATGGAAAGACTGCTGTACAATGTGCAGAGAGCTGGGCAGACGAACATGGGGTTGGATGTACTCAAGATAATCTTGCTCCGTGGGATCAGGGATGATTGTCTAGACATGTTAAACCTGCTTGGCAAGGGAGATATCTCCAAAGAACCTTTTGAAAAAATTGTGGAACTGTGCAAGAGATACTCCAGGGGGTCTTCCAGGAACAATAAGCGGGACAAACGAGATAAGCTAGAACGTGACGTCTTCGACAGAACTCATAAATCATCAAATGGAGGCGCTACCCGTGCAGAGATGAGCAATCTCCTTGAAAATTTTAAAACAGAAATGATGAGCTCTATCTCTTCGGAGATCGATGTCCTAAAGGCAAAACAAAAACAAGCAGTGGAGGATCTCACATTAGGTGTGTTCTGCCCCCGATGTAGAAAGAATCATCCGCTGAGGGAATGCCCGCTTGACAAAGTAACCATATGTTAGCTGTGTGAGCTGAACCATGACATGAAGGAATGCCCCTCACTTCCTCAAATAAAGGCCGTTCTGTAGGCATCAAACCCGGATGTGGAAGCAGCCTACTTTATTGCACAGAAGAAATCGTGGAAGCCTTGAAATCAAGGTATTCCTCCAAACTCGATTCCATTTTTGAATAATATGGGAAATTCAAATAATAATATGCAAAACGTGAATACACAATTCCCTTCAAATTATACTCAGTGGAATTCTTCCCAACCTGCAATGCAAAACTTTAACTCATGGAGTCCCTGGACACAGCCACTACCTCAACCTACGTCGTGGTCTCCTGGATGGAGGAATTTCCATCCCGGGAACCAATTTCCTCAACCACCTCCGCATCAACAGTCACCATACGCTCCTCAATTTCCTCCATATCCTCAATACCTACCTCAGCAGTCGCAGCTGCAGCTGTAGAACAATTATGTCCCTAATGTACCAATCCGACCTCAACTGCCTGCCCAACCTAATCCTAACCCGAATAATAAAGCAGTCCATCAATTGGAAACTGTCAATATGCCAGCCTACTCTCTTTCTCCTGTACCCTGTAACGATATTCGTTTACGATTTGGGAAAATTGTAGAACCTATAATTACAGAAGATGTCTCACCTTCTGTGCATAAAATAGAGGGGAGTTCACAGCATCCAGTCGATACAGTCCCTATCATTGAAGATGCTGAACATCCCTTAGAAGGGACGGCTGAAACATCCGACGATAACGGGACGGCTGAAAGAAAATGTTGTTGCTGATTTTTTATCCCGTTTTACTAACAGTGATGACAGTTTGCCTGTTGAGGATTATTTTCCAGATGAACATCTATTCGCACTTTTAGCTCATTCTCCATGGTATGCAGACGTCGCTAACTATTTGGTTGCAGGAAAGCTCCCGCCATATATGTCAAAACGAGAAAAAAGAAAAATTATTCAGCGGAGTGCCAGGTTTTGTTGGCTAAATGGTCATCTCTTCTACACAGGGCCTGATCTTGAGATCAAGAGATGTGTAAGAGAAGATGAGATCTTTCCTATATTAAAAGCCTGTCATGAGGGGCCTTGTGGAGGGCACTTTGCAGATAAAAGAACAGGGCATAAAGCACTGCGGATGGGCTACTATTGGCCGACTCTGTTCAGAGATGCTAAAAGGTATGTTCAGTCCTGTGACAGCTGCCAAAGGATGGGCCAACCTAATAAAACAGATCAGATGCCCCTACAGTCCCAACTCGTAGTTGAACCATTTGATAGATGGGCACTGGATTTCGTTGGCCCTATCAGTCCTCCTTCCAAACAGAAGGTCTACATTCTGGTTTGTACTGATTATATGACCAAGTGGGTGGAGGCTGTAGCTTTGACCAAGGCTAATGACTAGGCAGTGATTGATTTTCTGTATAGTGAAATCTTTACCCGCTTCGAGGTACCAAAAGAAGTAGTTACCGATGGGGGGCCGCAATTCATGTCACACCAATTTGAATCTTTGCTCCGGAAATATCATGTGCAGCACAGGGTTTCTTCACCTTACCACCCCCAAGCCAATGGTCAGGTGGAAAGTACCAATAAGGTTATTGAAAACATCCTTACTAAAACAGTTAAGAGCCATCGAAAGGATTGGGCTGATAGGCTTCCGGAAGCACTATGGGCATATCGCATGACTTGGCGCGACACCATAGGTTTCTCCCCATATGATCTAGTGTATGGGAAGAGTGCCACATTTCCAATTGAGTTTGAGATTAAAACCCTGAAGAAATCCACCGAAATGAATCTAGATGTAACAGAAGCTCAGAAGCAAAGATTGAATCAATTAAATGAATTGGACGAGAAGCGGTTAGCTGCAGTGGACCAGACTTTGTTACTTCAGCAACAAAGATCTAATTGGCATGACCGATTTATTAAAAAGAAAGTCTTCAGCAAGGGAGACTGGGCGTTACTCTATGAATCCAGATTCAAAAGGGATTTTAAAGGTAAATTGCGTACAAGGTGGCTAGGTCCATACTTGGTTGACAGGGTCTTTGACAACGGCACTGTCCATCTAGTGACCATTGATGACAATCACATACCATTACTTGCTAATGGCCACAGACTGCGACTATATCGTAAGCCTATTTCAAAAAATGCATTCATGTCGCAAATCGCCGCCGATCCAGAGTATCAGCTGACACCAGGGCAGGAACTTCTCTCTACCTCTGTCAACCCTTGAACTGTAAATCGCACTTTGAATCGCTGTACATAAATAATTTTTTTCCTACTGTAGCGTATAATTCTTTATTTTTCTTTTGCATTTGATCTTTTTGGTTGTTGTTATTTTTCAAAACAATTTTTTGCAGGGAAGTACCAGGTGAATGACTAGATTGGGCCTGTTGGTTGGGCGTCGTCTTTCTCTGCTTCCCTGCGTCGCATTTTCCCTTTTCCCCCAAAATAAATTTTCCCGGCGGCTGAAACATATCTTCCAGCAGTCATAACCATTTTTCGGCGGCTGCAACATATTTTCCGGTGGCTGTGACATATTTTCCGAAGGTCGTCAAACTTTTTCTTCCGCAGCCGTGATTGTTCCTCCTACTGCCAATCTTTTCTCAACACCGTGAACCACCTTTGGTGGCTGCAACATCTTTTTAGTTGGCCGCAATATCATGCGGGGCAAATGCAATTCCGCTCTATTTGGTGGACATTTCCAGCATTAAAGACTGTTCTCTTGCAGCCTGCAGCGGTAACTCCTATGTTAACAACAGAAATTTGCTTCCACTATCAGATATGGCTTTGATTTATCTCACTCGTGCAGGCCAATTTGGCATAATTCCGACCCCGGTGATGCGATGGTTTTTATTTCACTGGCGGAAGGCATTATGGCATTATCCGCGTCATTATGATTAACTTAATGCCTGTGCACAAGCTTGGCTTTGCAGCATCAGAAATCACACGTTCCATCATTCTCCGCAAGCTATCCGACGCACAGTTACACGAGGTATGGATTTGATTTTCACGTGATTAAGTGTTGATTTGATTTAATGATATCAGTCATGCCTTTATACGTAGTATCATTATGGCTTAATTAATCCCCTCCCTCGTGTGACGTAAAATCTCATAACCGCCACCTTCCCCAATTTGGCATAAAATTTCAACCCTCCCTCTGTGCTGAACTTTCCAAATTTGCCATCTTTTTCTCAACATCTCTGCTCAGCGCTCTGTGCATCCTATGCTCTGCCATCTCCATTCTCGGACTCTGTAACTCTACAACTACGACTACGGGGCTTCCAACTTTTCATGAACCTTTGAATACACAGGAACTCAGGACCAATCTTGAGGTTTTTGCCATCTTTCAAGCCGCTGGATGGATCGACTTTTTTGAGCGACTGGACGGATTTAACCGGGAAGCAGCTATGCAATTTGCCTTCAACCTCCGAGACACTCACTCCGAGGTATGGGGGCTGCAGATAGAAGTCTCCGAAGCCATTATATCCAAGGTTACTGCTCTTCCACAGGTCGGACATGCATGGTTTGGACGACGAGTTCCCATGCTGACTGCACGAGAAACATTTTTACGAGAGGGGGAGCAAGTTCAATCATCAAGAAGAGGAATTTCCCTACACTCACTACCGTGGCCCTGGGATCAAGTTGCTGTCTTTCTCAAGAAGTACATCACTTGTGAAGGTAGGTACCAGACTGTTTATAATTCTGATCTACCTTTGCTTTCTCATCTCCGACATGGCATTTTATTGAACATCCCATACTATCTGCTTCACGATCTGCGCCATATGGCGACATTTGTCCAAACTGCTAAACATCCCCATGTTTCACTCAGCCACCATGGTCTTATAAAATTAATTATTTCAAGAACCCTTGCCCAGCACAATATAACTTGGGATCAATTCATTGCTGCGCACACAGCTCACCCTCAGGAACCTGCTCCTTTACTTCAGGAGGGTCGGAGTCCCTCCACTGTAGTTGGTGGGGGGGATGATATTGTACCACAAGAAGCACAACAGGGGACACAAGAAGAACCATTGGGGGAGGGTATTGATAACAATCTTGGGAAAAACACAGACAACAGGGTAGCTCTGCCATTAGAAGGAGAAATTGGAGCAGCATTGAATGCTGCGACAATTGAACCTGAAGATGGCAGAGCCAAGGAAATTGAAGAACATATTGAACCGGTTACTATTGAATCCTCACCTGAGTAGGGAGGAGGAATTCTAATTGAGGAGGAATGGCTTGAGGAGCAAGAAAACATTCCTTTGACCTCAGCAGTGAATCTTGATATGACAGCTCCTCAAAAGAAAACACCACAAAGGAGAAGAAAGAGACCAATTAATGAACTTAGCATAATTTCACCAATAAGAAGAAAAAAAAATAAATCAAATGCAGTAGCAGAGGCAGCCAGAAAAAGATGGGAAACCATGGAGGCACAGGTTGAGTTCCTGATCCTTGTACCAAGGCCAATGGATGCTCCACAAAGGCCAGTTGAGGAAGAACCCAACATTGAAGGACTATTGGAAGAGAACACATTATTAAAGGAGGAAGTCCAAGTACTTTGAAGGGAAGTAGAGACATGGAAGGAAACCTGCAGAAAACAAGGTGAGAAGAAAATGTATACATTGGTGGAGGCTGTAGACCAGCTGGAGGGATCGAACTCTACTGACCCTGACAAGGTGGATGAGCAAGTGATCTGCCCCACCTGTGGGGAAATTTTCAAAAATAAAGGCCACGAGATCATATTTAGCACAGCACAACAGCCCACATCCACAATGGAAGAACCTGCAGAAAAAGAAGATGCTACCACACAAGAACCAGCATCTTTGACCATCCTTGCTGAAGCTGCTACCAATCCTGTGACAGAGGAGAAAAAGGATGAAATCAGGAATGATGATGGAGATAAGGATGGCACTGTGAACTCAGAATGCTCCCATGATATAGAAATGATAGAAGCTGAGCCACAAGGGAAAGACATTGATGAACCTGAACAAGGGACTATAACACAGGAACCAGCAAACCTGGGGTTACTTGTCCAGTCGGCTGAGGAAGGGAGAGAAGAATTTGGGATGAAGGACACTCTGGAATCTAATGAAGAGCTTTGCATTGGGACTCCAGAATGTTCCCATGATATAGGGCTTAGAGAAGAATTGCAACCACAGGAGGATGAAGCGGTAATCCAGGATGTTGTAACACAAGAACCAACATCCTTGGGAATTGCAGCAAGGATTTCTGAAGTTCAATTAGAAGATGACCCGAGGATGGATATCATACCCGATACATAGTGGAGTGAGGATGAACAGACAATAGCCTCAGGTGACACTGAGATCCTTGAGGAAGAGTTGTACGATGGGGAAGATATCCAATCTCAGAGGCAAGAGAACAAGGATGTTGCTGCTACACAAGAACCAGCAACACACGAACTAATGTCAGAAATGCAAGAAGAGAATCCAGAGGATGTTGCTGTTACACAAGAACCAGCAACACAAGAATTAAATTCAGAAATGCAGGTTGACCAGGGAGAAGACACTGTCACACAAGAACCAGTGTCTCAACAAGCCATGAATACAGCTGTGGAAGGCAATCCAGGGGATGTTTCTATTACACAAGAAATAGCAACACAAGAATTAAATTCAGAAATGCAGGTTGACCAGGGAGAAGACACTGTCACACAAGAACCAGTGTCTCAACAAGCCATGAATACATCTGTGGAAGGCAATCCAGGGGATGTTGCTGTAACACAAGAACCAGCAACACAAGAATTAAATTCAGAAATGCAGGTTGACCAGGGAGAAGACACTGTCACACAAGAACCAGTGTCTCAACAAGCCTTGAATACAGCTGTGGAAGGTAATCCAGGGGATGTTGCTGTCACACAAGAACCAGCAACTCTCATAGAAAACCTAGATGTGCTAGAGGACACTGTCCCACAAGAACCAGCACTTCTCCCTCTCAAAAATTTCATTGATTTAGATTCAGAGTAGGAAGAGCATTATAAAAAGGAGATTTTAAACCTCACAGCAGAAGTCTCAGCCCTGAGGATGGAAGTGATCAAGTGGAAAAGTCAGGTGGAATAAAACCAGAAGAAGATTATTGCTTTAAGTGAGCATAGAAGAATTATTAGAGCATTGGAAGAGCAGGGGGTTGAAGAACGTATGGCCCATAGAATTCAGGTAGAGGAACTGCAGAACAAGATGAGGGAATTGAAAAAGTTTCAAGGCATGCAGAAGGAGAAGGAGCAGATGTATACCCTATCTCGAGAACTCATGGGCACTAGGAAGTCCTCTTCCTCTTATCCAGTGTTTCTCTTCGAGCAGTTTGTCTGGTTTAAATTAAAGGCTGTGCAGGAGGGGAGGTCGTTTGAAATCACAACCTCAGAAAAGTTTTTGGAGACATTCTTTGGAAGTAATTTTGAGGAGCAAAACTTTCTGTGTGAATTATACTTGCACAAGATGGCTTGCCCTTTGGATCGCCACTCAAACCCTATTCCATTTGCAGGGGATGTTCAGCTGAGAGCCTTCGCCTCTTTTGTGAGCAACCATGTTCAGTGGGAAAGGTCTTTTCAGACCTTTTCCCACAATGAAGCTCATACTAATTTATGGATTCGTAGTGAGCCCCAGAATCCTGGCATTCTTTTGGCTCGGTATAGAAGTTTCCTTTCCAGTCCTTCCCAGGTACAACATATCATGAATTTGCAAGAAGAGGTAATCTCCACTTGTACCAATTCCATTTCCAGGCAGCAGCAGGTTGCATTGGAAGGCAGCAAGCACAGATGGAAGGCTGCCTCCTCTGCACTTAGGAACCGGGATCCCTACTGCTTTAAGAATTTTAAACATGCACTCTCTAGAGTCAAGGGTTACGTGGGAAGTGTGAAGGAATGTGGAGTTAACTGGTTGGGTTTGAAGTTTAAATTTCCTCTTATTTGGTGGCCAGCAAAACCATATAACATGGATTTTTCCTTGACTAGGGCAGAGGAGCAGAAATGTTGGCAGTACTGGGTTATTCACAGAGGCTTTCTGAAGACAGATGAAGAACCTGAATTTCCCTACAATTTTTCCTCCCTCCATGAACAGAGCTCAATGCAGGACTCAGACTCCCAATGATGCAGGTTGTTGCATGAGGACATGCAACAGGGTAGTTGGGGGGAGATGTTGAGTCCATAATTGGTCCCTTTTTAACCATCCTTAATCACCTTTTCTGCCCTTGTTTTACACCATTCAGCATGTCAATCAGACCTGTTTTCCTCACTTTACTCCCTAAATTGCCAAGGTAAGACTGATTATTGTTTTATCTCATTAATGCTTATGATTGTGACAATTAAGGCTGTGTATCTCTCAAAATTGTGCTAATATGTTGTGACTTATGAAGATAGCATGAGATGAGTATACTCCAGGAAAGCGGAGCTGAACAAGTCTTGAAACCAGGGGCGTTCATGATTCAAGAGGACCCTCAATCCTTCAATCATCAATTAAGGCACATGGTTCTTATGCAACCTTCTAGACAAAGCAGTACAGAGTAGCTGTAACAGAATGTGCTACGATTGGGGGATCTTCAAGATAGCTGCTCGAATATCATGGCGATCTGAGAATATCACCACTTCCGGGCCAGTCAACATCTTTCTCTCATTTTCTATATTTGCACCATGCCACGCTTTGTAACAACCAATGTTATTCAGGGCGCCTGAAGATCAGAGATCTTCATGGCTTCCCTTTGTAATAGGATCGGATGTTATAGTCTGTAGGTATAAAAGTGAGAAGCTGTCTCGACCCAGGGGGTTGTTGGATAATAAATAATTCGTGCTTGTATTGACAGTGGAATTAATATGTAATCATTCCTTCTTTTAATACAAAGAGTAACCACTGATTTAAGGGAGCTGTACATTGTTCATCCAGCGTCTCTGTGTGGAGGCTGGGCCCACCTTCCTCAGAGATTGCTGAGTTAAAGTAGGATTTCTGAATGCATTGTTGTGTGATGTTTTGCTGATTATATTGCTTATGTGCGCAGCAGTAGCATGTGTGGATTTGCAGTATTACATTTTCCTGAGATTGATCATTGGTACAGAATAAGGGTCAACTGATTAGATAGTTTTCTTTATGCTATTTATATAATAGCTGTACACAGCTCTATTCATCTCACGATCTCAGATTGTCATCCCATGAATCCTTGCAATTATTTTACTGTTATAATTGTTGATTTTCATTTCTGCAACTCAATTCCTTAGAATAGCTGAATTCGATCTTCCGCAATTGAATTTCTAGATTACATTTAGTTTATGTTTATGGGTTTCAAGAGTGATTAGATTGAATAGGCGAATCATTTGTTTTGGGATATGAATAGGATTTCCTTTTGATCTGCAATTGTTGTTTGAATCTGATTTCATTTCTTAATTGATACCTAGTAGGAAGAAATTGAATTTGTAGTGTTTAGAAGATTGGTGGGATTACACAGGTTCTGAGGGATGAACATGGTTGTTAGAAGATAAAGTGTTTGATTACAATGATCTGGTGTTTAAGCATAGACTGTGCATTTATCCTTTGAAATAAAAGACTTTCTCGGGTTGAAAATAAATCTCGTATGCTCTGTGTGTTGATAATAATTTATCTGCATTTAGGGTGCTCGACAGTATCCACATCTAGAGTGCATGAACTATGGAAACTAATTCTAGATCATTAGTAGCATAGTTCTTCTCATGCTCTTTTAATTTTTGTGATTCATACTATATCACTTTATCATATTGAATTAAGACTCTATCTAGTCCTTCCAATGGTTCATTGATACATATTACATACTCCTTATCTAGATCTGGAAGTTTTAACACCAGAGCACATGTGATAAACTCCTTTAAGAGTCTGAAGCTTTCTTCACACTTATGGATCCAAATAAACTTCACATTCTTCTTTTGTAAGGAAGTAAACATGTAAAAATCCATGAGGACTCTATGAACATTCTTTAATACCCTGCTCATCGCATAAATGATTTGACCTCTATCATGTTCATAGGAGTTGTTCATTCTTGCATTGCTTTTTTCTTCATATTAGGGTCCACTACTACACCTTCTTCAGAAATGATGTGACCCAGATACAATAAATGACTCTAATAGAAAGAGCACTTACTAAGATTACATATAACTTGTTCTTCCTCAGAATATGTAGAGTGACATTAGAGGAATTTTGGGGTCTAAAATGGGCCTCCTAAGGAAAATAATAAAATAATATTGATTAATTTTGGAGGAAGAAAGAAAAAAACTACTTTTTGTGTTCGTATTTTTGACATATCTCCCTGTGTTTTTACTCAAATTTCAATTGGGAGAGCCCGTTGGATGCGGAATTTGATTTCGCATCCAACGAGTATCCACACTGCATACTTTTGATGGACCCCGCTACCCCAAAAACAAGAAATACCTGAAAAAACATGATGATGATGTCATCATCACATTTTTTCAGGTATTTCTTGTTTTTGGGGTAGCGGGGTCCATCAAAAGTATGCAGTGTGGGTACTCGTTGGATTCAAAATCAAATTCCGCATCCAATGAGCTCTCCCGATCAAAATTTGAGTAAAAACACAATGAGATATGTCGAAAATACGAACAAAAAAAGTAGTTTTTTTTAATGACAAATATGTCAATTCAAACATTATGGTTGACTTATTTTATTGAAATTCTATTGGTTCTTGAATTCCAACTCACAAAAACTTATTTTGGCACGTTTTCTTATAAGGCCCATTTTAGACCCCAAATTTCCTCTAATGTTTTAATATTCTCCTCATGTTCCTCTCCAGACTTGGAATAACCCAAAATGTTATCTAAGAATACTGTGATGATTTTTTCCAAAAACTTTATGAACACACCATTCATCAAACTCATAAAAGTCATTGGTGCATTTGTCAACCCAAAGGGTACACTTGTGTATTCATAATTCACATACCTAGTCCTAAAGGTAGTTTTACTAATGTTTTAATCCTTTATGCGCACCTAGCGATACCCAAGCCTCAAATAGATTTTAGAGAACACCCTTTCCTCTCTCAGTTGGTAAAAAAGATAGTCTATCCTTGGAAAAGGGTACTTGTTCTGGATTGTGTATTTATTTAATTAACGATAATCCACACAAAACCTCAGTGTGCCATCTTTTTTGTTAAATGTTCTCAATTTCTTAGATGATATTCTTAAACAATTCGCAATAGTAGAATCATTGAAAGAAATACAACCACATGAACAAAATGAACACATATATTTTTCTTGAGAAAACCAAAAGGGAGAAAACCCTGCAAAACTTCCTCAATATAGAACTCAACCAAGACAGTGTAAAACCCCAATAAAACCTCTCGGCTCTTCAGTGCAATTCTACTTATCTCTCTAGCAAACTTGCTTGAGTGAAGTGTATACAAAATGAAGGAGGTGCCTCTCTATTTATATTTGACTCTTGACTTGACCTAAAACCTAACTAGGATGACTTGTCTAGTAATTAAATACCAAAATAATATTTATTCCATTGACTCATGGGTACTATTGACCCGAATCAAATCTGAAGGTTTACATTGAGTCTCTCAATGACTAATTACATCAGTGACATATCTTGAATGAGGAATACAAATAGAATATCTTCTGAAGTTACATTATTTTAACACTCCCTCTTAACTATGAAGGTATTCTACAGACATCATTAGCATCATCAACAAATGTAGAATTGACTGGTGAGTCTATATATGTCATAGGAAGTTTTGGAGCAACATCATATATCAACATCATCAACATCATCAACAAGTGGACTTGAACTGCTGGATCATCAACGTCATGGAACTGTTGGATCATCATCAACATCAGCATCATCAGTATGTGAATACAACGACATCATCATCAACATCACTATGTGAGTACTGGGAAATCATCATCATATGGAACATCACCAGTATGTGGATGATGGAACATCATCATCTGCAACATCAGTATGTGAATACTAGAACATCATCATCTGCAACATCAATATGTGAATACTGGTACATCATCATGATATGTAACATCGGTATGTAGATACTGGAACAACAACAACATCATTAGCATGTTAGTGCTAAATCAACATCATTGACAAATAAATTCTAGATCATAATTTGCATCAACAACATAAATATGTTGGAACATCATCATCAGCAACATAGAATGATGAGACATAATCATCATCATCAACATAGAAATGCTAGAACAACATCATCATAATCAACATAGAAATGTTGGAACAACATCAGCATCAACATCATAGAAATGTTGGAACAACATCATCATCACCAGCATAGAAATGTTGGAATAAAATCATCATCATCATCATAGAAATTTTGGCATCAACAGACGATGTTGGAACCATCATGTTGGCATCAACATGCCTTTAGGACATCTGAAGCAGCATCAAGGTGGGTTCTCTAATAGATCCATCGGCATTTGTCTGACTTACTAACCCTTTCGGTCCAAACACGCCTAGCTAGACAAATGGATATACCTAGGGAGCAACCAAGCACTATCTAGCTTACTAACCCTTTCAACCCTACCAAGCATAGCGAGACATACTATTCCCCCTAGGATCAAACATGCCTCGTTTGGCTTACTGACCCTCTCGGGTAAAATAAGCCTAGATAGACATACCCTACCTAGACTGAGATACTACATCACTGTAACAGGAAACCTACCACATTATCATCACTCCCCTTTTTAATGGAGTTCCTTTCAGGCTGAACCAAGATTTCCTTGAAAGTGTTCAAAATTTACATGAGACAGAGGATTACTCAATACATCAGAAACTTGTTCCTTTGTAGAAACATACTTGTGATTTACATCTCCCTTTTGCACCATATCCCCGATGTAGTGATATCTAATTTGGATATGTTTTGACTTATCATGAAACACCAAGTTTTCTGTCATCTTAATACAACTTTGATTATCACAATGTATATCAGTCACATCAATCACTGCATCAAATAATCCTTCCAACATCTTGTGAATCCATACTACTTCGCTATAAGATGAACATGCTACAATGTATTCACCTTTGTCATACTGAGGGAAACACTAGACTTCTTTCTACTAAACCATGAGCTCATGGTTGATCCCAAACTAAAACAACATCCCGAAGTGTTATTTCTTTCTTCATCACTTCCTGCCCAATTTGAGTCTGCAAATCCGTGTAATGATCTTCCCATCTGATGCATATCTAAGACCATAGTCCAACGGCCCCATCAGATACCTCATCACATGTTTTGCTACCACTAGGTGAACATGTCTAGGATTCACCATATACTGACTCAAGCCATTTACAACAAAACATATATATGGTCTTGTATTGGTCAAATATATTAGTGAACCAATAATCTATCTGTATAAGGTAACATCTACTATCTTCGAAGAATCATCAGTCAAAATCTTCAATTTTTTTATCAACGGAGTAGCCATGGCCTTACAATCCATCATCCCAAATCTCTTTAGGATATCAACTGCATATTTTCCTTAGTTCAGGAAAATATTAGTTGAATACCACCATACTTCAAGACCTAAAAAATAGTGCATCATACCAAGTTATTTCATCTTGAATTTTACAGCGAGTTTATTCTTTCATTTGTTGATGGGATTATCCTCACCTACGAAAATAGATAATCTACATATAGTAGTAATATCATAATCCCATCATCCTCAACCTTATAGTAACGGTTGGAATCTTTGTTACTCTTGGTAAATCCCAAACTAATCAAGAATCCATCAATTCTTCCATACCATGCTCTCGGTGCTTGCTTCAACACATATGATTCCTTCTTTAGTCTACATACATGAGTCTTCTGGTTATCTATCTCAAATCCTTTCAGTTGCTCAATGTATAACTCTTCTTTTGTTACACCATTTAGGAAGGTTGTCTTTACATCCATCTCATGTAAATTCCACTTCATCTTGGATGTCATGGAAAGGATGGTTTTGATTGAGTTGTATCTTGCAATTGGTGAAAAGGTCTCCTCATAGTCAATTCCATCCTTCTGAGAGAATCCACAAGATACAAATATTTCCTTGTTGTTATAGCTGATTTTACCACACCTAGTTGATCACATAGTTATGGCCTTCCATGTCCCTCTGTAGACTCCTTGGACCCCCTTTTCCCATATTATACTTTTATGTGCCAATATTATCCCCCAAAACACTTGTTTATGCCTATACACGACTTTTAACACTATACTCACGTGTATACGCTGCTTTTGAGCCAAAACCCGCTTACAATGGGAAATGTACATAAAGCCAAAAAAAATTGGAGTTTTTCTCATAGAGTTCTAAATATATTGACTCTTGGCCTTCCATATACCTTGAGAACGCTTGGACTTGACCCTCCATTGCCTACTTGGAGTGCTATATATTGAGCCTTTTGGATACATTGAGGGAGGAGAAAATTGAGAGCAAGGAAGCTATATTCCATTGTTGCCTCACATGTTATGCTTAAGTCTGCATCCCTTTGTCCCTTTGGATCACACAGTGCTACTCTTCCCAAGCTTTCCTTTGCTTTGTAAGCTTTCCATTGAGAGATGTAGGATTGAAGTCGTGGAGACCCAGGTGGAGGACTTGGTTTCTTGGGTTCGAAGAAGTGCCGACAGAGGTTGTCACTATTGTATCTCTATTTTTGTTAATAGAAATATCCATTTCTTGTCCAATACATGTACATAAATATGAATATTGTATCCATGGATGTATTTATTCACTTATACATGGTTGATTATATATGCTAGAGTAGTCCTAACACTTTAATATATAGCATGCTTGTCTTGTTTGCTGTTGTTGAGAGCGAACTGGGAATACAAGCATGATTGGTAAAGCTCAACGGGGATATACATCAACCGTCCAGAACAAGGTACGATTCATATCCCTTAGTGTTAGATGTCTTTGTTGCTCCTACATATTGGAAAGGATTGATATATGGTGTCATTCAGTCTGTTGTGGTACACCCCAAGCCATAGGAAGTTTCTCTTCGTAATAGAATTGGCGACTCCACTGGGGATGTTCCCTGTTTTTCTTTGGGGTTTGGGGGCACAATGTGCTTGACTTTTTCTCTGTTTCTCCAGCTTTATGTGTCGCATTTAGTATTATGTTCATCCATTGACACTCCCCTAGAGTGGTTTGACCCTTGCATTTCTTTTGACCACTTTCTTCTCTGTATACGCAGGTTTTTGGTTAAAAGTCGCATACATACGCTACTGTTCTTTGAACAGTCACGTACATCCTCCCTTTTTTGGTTGAGTTTGATGTGGGAAGTTGTTGGGTGGGTTGTGAGTGTGGTTGGGTCTCCCTGGGTACTAGTGTTGTTTGTTGACTGCTTCTTTTGTGACCAAAGGCCACTTTTTCATTGATTTTTCTTTGAAAGTACTTCTAGTCATTTATCTCCTTTTTTGTTTTTCCATTAGTGCATTAGTATTTTCATCTCAGTTTCTTTCTTGTATTTTGTTTGATTCTTGCTGTAGAGATTGAGAATTTTAATGACTTTTCTTGCATTTTATTATTTTATATTGAAAATACAAAATAATTATTGCACTCTTACTTGCATCTTACATATGGATTTAAGGAGGTACTTGCATTGGATTGCTTGGATGAGATTGTGTTTGGGCTTTCATATAGAAAGGATTACATTGGAATTTGGAAAGGAATGATTTTTCAAGCATCTCATGTAGTGGAATACCCCTTTTTCTCATTTAGACAAGATTGCACTTGGCACTGTTTGTTAGCTGTGCACATTTATTTCACTGCTGAGTCATAACATCATTGGTTGCACGATCATTTCCATTTGAGTAATCACAACCATTAAAATCAACACTTAAATTAAAATGAATTACACATTTTTCTTTGTTAGGGTACACCAACAAGATTATGATTTAGAGTCTTGGAATAGTTCATTGTGAGTTAATTCTCCAAGACTACTAAACAAAACAAGTAGGTGTCTGTCCAGGTGAGAGAGTGAAATCCTTAGTATAATTAGTATTCTCAGGAGGTTCCTCTTACACAAGAGTTAAGCACAAGGCACCGTACATGATTGTGGTTGGGATATCCCTTGGCCACTTTCTGTGAGCATCAAATATATTTCCAGGATCGTATTTGTATCTGGGGGATTTTGAGGTACTGGTTGGTGCTTTCAAGCTTCGGGATTTGCTACCCTACCCATAAGTTTGATCCCTCCTATGATTGTCCTCATGAGCATTGATTATATTGGGGTGACCTTAGTTTCCTTACCTAGGTATCACAAGGGGTACTTGCAGAGGTTATTCTATGAGTGTCCTGGCCAGTTAGGGGTCGGACAGCATAGTCTCTTTACGCGTTGAAGCTAGGGGGCACTATAATTGATTACACACCTTTGCTTGTAGTTTATGGGAGTTTTAGGCCTCTCTGAGGTGAGACAAACCTGGTGCATTCGGGAGCTCATTTATCCTCCCCTTGGTTTGCTTGTATTTTGGTTGTAGATTCTCTTAGGAGTGTGCTCTTTGTGGGCTAGTTTTCTTTTGGGATCATTGTTACTTGAGTATATTTATGTTCTCTTGAGTTCAGGTCCTTTTATGTTCGTCATGACTATTATCACTATTAGTATCCCATCACCTGCTCCAAGTCCTAGTGCAGACCCTAGTGTTGGACTGGGGGGAACCACAGCCCCTTACCTTATGTATAGATTCAGGAGTGGTCATATTCCATCCTCTACTCCATTTGCGGAGTATTTTCACTCCCTTCTTCTTGTCTTAACACCAGTGTTCACCCTCATGGGGGTGGGAGTGGATACGTGGACGTTGGGTCTATACCTTACACTCCTTCTTATGTCCCATCGTCCACCGTACTGTTTCCTTTGAATACAGTTGTCATGATCAATACTCCCTATATCCTATAGTTTGGACTCTCTACTTATTGTTTCCAGTTGTTTTGGAATAATATTGTTATCATGTAGGGTCCATTTTTTGTACACTCTCTTCAAGGCCTTGAATCGTTTGTGCCCATCATAGGTATAATTTTGAACTGGCATATAGGCTAGGAATCTACATTTGCTTGCATTATGCATTTCCTTATGACCATTTTACCTTGACCTTAGGTACGAACCCACTTCGTGATGTCACAAAACCTTTATACTTATATTTAGAAGTGACATTATGTGAGTGGTAGAGATTTGCTATACATGGGTTCCTAGTTAGATCCCGTTTTGCATCAGGTACCCATGTTGAGATTCCTCCTCTAGGTTTGGGGATCCCTTATAGTCCCTCCATGTCCTTGAGAAAGAGCTTCATACTCCTCTCGAACTTTATGCTGCCCATTCCCCACAGGGACTCCCTTGTATATCAAGTTTTGATTGCATTTCAATATTTTTTCTTGCCTTATTAAGCTTTATGTCATCTCCCCGCTTCAGAGGTATAAGACATGTAGCTTGAGCTTGTCTCAATCCTAGCCAAGCATATCCTTTTTACATATCCTTTGCATCTTGATGACCCATTACTAGGAGGATACCTTCCCCAGAGTGTCCTTATCCTGCACATGCTTCCTTGCATTGAGCATAGGTATGTTCCACTGCTTGGAACTAGTTTGCTTTCCCGCGATACTCGTCTCCTCCTAGATGTATGCTATAAGCACTTTTATTCTTTTTCAAGATTTCCAAATATGAAAAAGTACAAAAAATTAAAAAACATAAAAATTCGAATGGGAAATGATATTATCTTTGGCAGCTATCGAAATGTGTCGCCTTCGAACAGAGCACTGTATATCACATCCTTTGGTTGGGTTGTTAGTTTGACTTTAGGAGCTGTACTCGTTAATTTGAGTTTATCTCCATGGATTGGTTATGCTTCCAGTCCCTATGGAGCCTCTGTTGATGCCTCCTATGTCACAAAGATGTATCAGTTTGCATATCGAGTCCATGCTTCCTACCTTCAGTCACCATTTTCCCTATTCTCTTGTGCGAAGGAAGTTGAAGCCTGAGTCGACCATTCCTTAGTTATCTTAAATTTGCATGTCGGCCATTCCCGGTACAGTTACTGGTTCGTGCACATATCATTCGTTTGATTTCTTCCACATTATCTAGCATTGTTGAGTACCTTGAGTTGGTTGATGGGGGATGCCTTAATGCCCTCCTTCCAGCGGATTCCATTCCATTGACTTCGGATTATTTATTATTGAATAGGAATCTAGAGTCCATTTGAGTGCCTTGAGACTTATAGTCATCAATGGTAGGTTCTCTTGCCATCGACAGTTTTTGGAATAAATCAATGTCCCCTGATCAATGTATTCTTTCAAGTGTTTGACCTCCACACATCTATTCACACTTGTTAGATTGCACTATGTACCTTGTTTCCCATTATCATTATCGGTGGGTTATCTCGTGTCTGTTAATGGTATACATCAATGACTAGTAATCAGACGATGGACTACTATGTTCGACCTTGACACATCCATTCACATAGTAGGACATGTACTCGTAGCGGTTTGCATAGAAGACCTCCAAGATTGGTGGCATTCCATATATGCTACCTCCTTGATCGTTACAGTATTCATGAGATGTCAACTCTCGTGACAAGATTCCAGTGTATATCAGATATCTTCATCCACTATGGAGATCTTGATTCATTGTATATTGTACGTGGTGATGACCACACGTGACATTTGTATATCATGCCTATTCATAGCCATTGTACTCTTATGTATCCAAGACTGCTATATGTATATTTGCAGTCATATGGAGAGATTGATCATTGTATTGTACTGATGAGTGGTTGGTTCTTCCACTTGGGCCTTTGTTACTCCACTTCTGGGATCCATATAATGTATTTCAGCCATCATGTTACCCCTCTGACCTCACACATTAGGAGGCATATTTTATAGATGATTTTACCACACATGGTTGATCACATATTTATGCCCATCCATGTCCCTCTGCAGACTCCTTGGACCCCCTTTCCCCATATTATACTTTGATGTGCCAAGCTATACTCGCGTGTATATGCTGTTTTTGAGCCAAAACCTGCGTACATCAGGAAATGTGCATAAAGCCAAAAGTTTTTGGAGTTTTCCTCATAGAGTTTCAAATATCTTGACTCTTTTCCTTCCATATTCCTTGAGAACGCTCGGACTCGACCCTCCATTGCCTACTTGGAGTTATATTTATTGAGCCTCCTAGATACATTGAAGGAGGAGAAAATTGAGAGCAAGGAACCTAGAGCCCATTGTTGCCTCACTTGTTATGCTTGATTCTGCATCCCTTTGTCCTTTTGGAGCACACAGTGCTGATCTTCCCAAGCTTTCCTTTGCTTTCTAAGCTTTCCATTGAGAGATGGAGGATTGAAGTGGTGGAGGCCTAGGTGGAGGAATCGATTTCTCGGGTTCGAAGAAGTGCCAGAAGAGGTTGTCACTATTGTATATCTATTTTTATTAATAGAAATATCCATTTCCTGTCTAATACATGTGCATAAATATGAATATTGTATCCATGGATGAATTTATTCACTTATACATGATTGATTATATATTCTAGAGTAGGCCTAACACTTGAATATATAGCATGCTTGTATTGTTTGTTGTTGTTGAGAGTGAATTGGGAATACAAACGTGATTGGAAAAGCTCAACGGGGATCTACATCAACCATTTGAAATAAGGTACAATTCATATCCCTTAGTGTTACATGTCTCTATTTCTCTTGCATGTTGAAAAGGATTTATATCTAGTGTCATTCAGTCTATTGTGGTACACCCTAAGCCATAGGAAGTTTCTCTCCCTAACATAATTGGAGACTCCATTGGGGACTTCATTACTCCACTTATGGGATGGATATAATGTATTTAGGCCACCATGTTACCCCTCTGACCTCACACATTAGGGGGAATCTGTTATAGATGATTTTACTACATTTGGTTGATCACATATTTATGGCATTCCATGTCCCTATGAAGACTCCTTGGACCCCATTTTCCCATATTGTACATTGATGTGCCAAGATTACCCCCAAAAACACATGTCTATGCCTATACATGACTTTTAAAGCTATACTCACATGTATATGCTGCTTTTGAGCCAAAACCCACGTACACTGGGAAATGTGCATAAATCCAAAAGTTTTTGGAGTTTTCCTCCTAGAGTTCTGAATATCTTGACTCTTGACCTTTCATATGCCTTGAGAATGCTCGGACTCAACCATCCACTGCCTACTTGGAGTGATATATATTGAGCCTCTTGGATACATTGAAGGAGGAGAAAATATAGAGCAAGGAAACTCTAGTCCATTGTTGCCTCACTTGTTATGACTGAGTCTGCATCCCTTTGGCCCTTTGGAGCAAACATTGTTTCTCTTCCCAAGCTTGCCTTTTCTTTATACGCTTGCCATTGAGAGATGGAGGATTGAAGTGCTGGAGGCCAAGGTGGAGGACTCGGTTTCTCGGGTTCGAAGAAGTACCGGAAGAGGTTGTCACTATTGTATCTATGTTTTTGTTAATAGAAATATCCATTTCCTATCCAATACATGTGGATAAATATGAATATTGTATACATGGATGTATTTATTTTCTTATACATGATTGATTATATATGCTAGAGTAGGCCTAACACTTGAATATATAGCATGCTTGTCGTGTTTGCTGTTGTTGAGAGCGAATTGGGAATACCTGCGTGACTAGAAAAGCTCAACGTGGATCTACATCAACCATATGGAATAAGGTACGATCCATATCCCTTAGTGTTAGATGTCTTTGTTGCTCTTTCATATTGGAAATGATTGATTTATGGTGTCATTCAGTCTGTTGTGGTACACCCCAATCCATAGGAAGTTTCTCTCTGTAACAAAATTGGCGACTCCACTAGGGACTTCATTACTCCACTTCTGGGATGGATATAATGTATTTCGGCCATCATGTTACCCCTCTAACCTCAGATATTAGGGGGCATCTGTTATAGCCAATTTAACCACACCTAGTTGATCACATATTTATGGCCTTCCATGTCCCTCTCTAGACTTATTGGACTCCCTTTTCCCATATTATACTTTGATGTGCCAAGATTATCCCCATAAACACCTGTTTATGCCTATACACGACTTTTAAAGCTATATTGGCATGTATACGCTGATTTTGAGCCAAAAATTGCATACATCAAGAAATGTGCATAAAGACAAAAGTTTTTGTATTTTTCCTCATAGAGTTCCAAATATATTGACTCTTGGCCTTCCATATTCTTTGAGAACCCTCAGACTCGACCCTCCATTTCCTACTTGGAGTGCTATATATTGAGCCTCTTAGATACATTGAAGGAGGAGAAAATTGAGATCAAGGAAACTATATTCCATTGTTGCCTCACTTGTTATGCTTGAGTCTGCATCCCTATGTCCCTTTGGAGCACACAGTGCTTATCTTCCCAAGATTGCCTTTTCTTTGTAAGATTTCCATTGAGAGATGGAGGATTGTAGTGGTGGAAGCCCAGGTGGAGGACTTGATTTCTCAAGCTTGAAGAAGTGCCAGCAGAATTTGTCACTATTGTATCTCTATTTTTATTAATAGAAATATCCATTTCTTGTCCAATACATGTGCATAAATATGAATATTGTATCCATGGACATATTTATTTGCTTATAAATGATTGATTATATATGCTAGAGTAGGCTTGACACTTGAATATATAGCATGCTTGTCTTGTTTGTTGTTGTTGAGAGCGAATTGGGAATACAAGCATGATTAGAAAAGCTCAATAAGGATCTACATCAATCGTACGAAATAAGGTATGATTCATATCCCTTATTGTTAGATTTCTTTGTTGCTCTTGCATATTGGAAAGGATTGATTTCTGGTGTCATTCAGTCTATTGTGGTACACCCAAATCCATATGAAGTTTCTATCCGTACCACTTGTACTTTTCTAAACTGCCATATGTTGAATGCTTTGTTTTGTAGATCCATTTATAGGATATTGCTCATTTGTTCTTCGGTTTTGGTACTATTTCCCATACATCATTTTTTATAATGACTGGTATTCTTCAACCATGGCATTTACCCAATCCTTTTGCTTTGATGCTTCTTCAAAGAATGTAGTTTCTTCATCAACGATATTACACATCAAAGCCACATAATTGGAGTATGGATTTAGCCTCTTAATTTCTTTGATGGTTCGTTTTGGAGAACCATATATTTCTTCCTCTTCAATTTTTTCATGTGCCCAAGCAGACTTTATTTTTTGTTATCTAATCTTAGTAGGAAACTCCTCAGGTCTATGGGGTTATGTTATGTCATGATCCTCAAGCATCTATTATTCCTCATCAATTTCGACTGGTTTGGGGATTTTTGCAACTCTAGGATATTCATGCTCCTCTTCATCTTCCTGATTTTTCCTTGAGTTTCTGAAAGATGTATATTTTTCTAATGTGACATCTCTACTGATTTCTATTTGATGATATCCTAGGATATAGATTAGCTAAGCCTTTGATTTCTCACTATATCCTACAAATAATCCCTTCTTTCCATAAGGGTCCAACTTTGATCTCTTCTCCTTGGGAATGTGTATTCATACCGGAAAATCAAATATCTTCAGGTGATTGAATTCAGTATTTTCTCTGGTAAACATCTCTTATGGAGTATTATTTCCAAGCACTATGAGAGACATATACATAGACTGTTGATATAGATGCTTCTTCCCACAGGTACATAGGTATATCTTGACAATGGATCATGGATTTTACCGCTTTCATGATAGATCTATTATTCCTTTCATCCACACCCTTTTATTGAGGATTATAGGGTATGGTGAGCTCCCTATCAATACCATCCTCTTTGCATTGTTGAATTCACCTGATGTGAACTCACCTCCATTATCTGATCTTAAGATCTCGACCTTATTTTCAGAGAGGTTTTATACAAGATCCTTAAACTCTTTGAAATTTTCAAATACTTAATATTTATTATTCAAGAGATAGATCCAAGTCTTGTCAAAGTAATCATCAATAAAAATAAGCAAAGTAAACATGCCCACTTAGTGAGGTATATTGCATTGGTACACACTGTCTAAGATTCATTTTTCTTTACTGCCAATATTTGGAAAAGTTTCTTCGTGTTCTTTCCTTTTGCGCATCCTTTGCACACTCCTTCATGGTATACCTATAGCTCTAATAAACATGTCACCACCTTTCTCATAGTTGGAAATGCTTTGTAACGTATATGGGCAAGTCTTCTATGCCATAATTCACATCGACTTACAGTACTAGAAATCAAGGTGGAATATGCAGGTCCATTTAATTTGTAGATTCCTCCTCCTTCAACTCCAATAACTACTGTATCATCTATATTTTACCTTTTGGACACATGAGGACTTCACCATCTACGAAAGCAACTCTAAAACATTTCTTATCTAAAGGTGAGATACAAAGGAGATTCTTCTTTAAACATGGGACATATAGAACATCCTTCATCTTCATGGACATTCTAGAGGATATATTATGATATGATTCTCCCATTCCTTTGATGGGATATTGGAAATCATGTCCAAGATTTACTTTGTGTAGGGATTCCTTCTATACAAGACATGAGAGATAATCCTTGTAACACATCATATGCTTGGAGGAACCACTATATACTAGCCAAGTATCACTTCCTTGTGAAACTGAACTTGTGAGTGATGAAATCAAAACATATTATTCACATGAATCTTCATCTTATTTAGTCCTCTTCTGATCTTCTTGATCATCATCTTCAGCTGCATGAGATTGGAACCTTTTTTTCCTCTCCTTAAGCTACTATTCCTTGAGGGTGAATTTTATGGATATGTGTCCCATCTTGTGGAAAGTAAAGCATTCAAAAGATTAGGATTCCCTCTTAACCCTTTTATTCCTTTGATACCCTTGAGTTCTTCTGGGAGGATGATCATGACTCTTCCTATTGTTCTTTCCTTTGGTATGGTTTGCCAAATCTTGGTCTTCATTTTCATTCATCTTCTCTTCTCTGAGTACTATTCTTTCTTCTTCTTAAACACATTATTCCCATAAATTTAAAAACTTGGTCATATTTCTTATAGAACATATTCCTTGAATGAAATATTCCCATTCTCTTGGGAGTCCATTCAAGGTGGTCATTACAACTTCTCCTTCTTATACCATGTCACCAATAGCTTCCAATTACACCTTGATTTTGGATACTTTTGTGAAGTATGATTGCTGCATGGTCTATAACTTCTGAGCCTCCACACTCTTGAATTGATTTCTCAAGGTCATATTCCTATTGATATTTCTTCCTTCAAATAGGCTGGATAAGGAATCAAACATTTCCTTTGGTTTTCTCCTTGAAGATACTTGAGGGATAAAGTGATATTTGATGGAGTCAACTATGATCCTCTTAGCCTTGAGCATATCCTTGTTTTTCTTTGCCTTTGCTTCATATTTTTAAGGTTCAACAACTTCCTCCTTTATGAATCCTTCTAGATCATTCTCTTCTAGGATGAGCATGATCTTATACTTCCATCCTTTGAAGTTCTCAGCACCCTCAATATTTTCACCTAGCTTGGTATTTTTTGTCATATTAAACAAGATGAGAACCTCAAATGGATTGAAAAGAAATGGTACTTACTTGGAAAATATTATTATGGATGACCTCCTTCGGGATGACCTAGGGTTTGATTGTAAAACCCTATTTTTTAGCTGAGATCACTTGTAGGGATGAGTGGTGGAAAAGGTGCACCTACCCAAGTTGATATAGACTGTATCTTGATTTTCCTCAGCTTGGTGATGGAACCATGAAAAATATGAATCCCTAGTTCTTCCTAGCAGCAGTGTTGGGCCAAAAAATGAAAATTCTCATAATTCAGTTATGTCTTCACAACAAGATGCGCCCTCCTAGGGATATTTGAGTGAGCCCTCTTTTATAGTTGATATATTGAGGGAATTATTTGTAATAATAAAACATAGTTTCACAGTGTCTCATTTGAAGGTGTCTTTGATACCATGTTAAATTTTATCAATTTCTTATATAGGTTTCTTAAACAACTCACAATAGTAGGATAACTGATAGAAAAAACATCATAATAACACAATGAACAAAAGAATGTTTCTCAGGAAAACCACAAGGGAGAAAACCCTACAAAAATTCCTCAATATAGAAATCAACTAATACAATGTGAAACCCCAAGACAACTTCTCCTCTCTCCAACACACTTCTACTTATATTTCTAGAAAACTTTCTTGAGTGAAGTGTATACAAAATGAAGGAGGCTCTTCTCTATTTATATTTGACTCTTGACTTGACCTAAAAACTAACTAGGCCAACTTATCTAACTGACAAGGCCAACTTATCTAGTAAAATACCAAAATACTATTTATTAAAAGTACTAATGGGCACTATTGAACTTACTTACATCTGAAGGTTTGCATTGATTCTTTCAATGAACAATTACATCAGTGACATCTCTTAAAGGAGTAATACAAATATAATATCTTCATAAGTTACATTATTTTAACACTTTTTCCTCACAAACAATGCTAAAACTCCCTAGGGCGAAACACTTGGTAGTATGTATCCCTTTTCCAACAATTCTTCCAATTGCATCTACAATTCCTTCAATTATGGGGTGCTCATCCTATATGGAGGTTTATATACAAGCACCTCTTGAGGCACTAAATCAATCATGAAATTGATGTCACGCTTTGGAGGCAACCTAGGCACACCCTAAAACACGTCCTCAAATTTGTTGAGAACCTGAATTTCTTCTACGTGCGGCCCTGTTTCTACTGTTAGTTCCTCACCATGAACATCGTATATTTGTAAACCCTTCCAAATATACTTCTTTAATTGCATAGTTGAGATTTCCCTCATTGAAATAAATTTGGGAATTCCTTGAGTCTAAATAGAGTTACTATCCTCACCCTTACAAGCCATGTTTTTACTCTGACAGTTAAGAATCACGTGATGCAACTCCAACTAGTCCATTCCAAGCAGTAAATCATACAACCCTAAAGGAATACATCCAAATTGGACTCAGTTTGTTATCCATTCATTGATAATTTTTAGTATTTAACCATTGAGGTGATTTTCCTCTTCATTGTTGTAGCTAATTGCACCTTTCCGTGCTTAGGAAACTTACTGCTTACTAACTTACATCTTTCAGTCAAGTTAGCATTTATATAACTGAAGGAAGCCCCGAAATCAATCAAAATTGAAACTAGTAATTTTTTACTTTACCTTCAATTTCAATTATCGGGGACTGATGATGATCTTGGTGATTGTCCAATGATGTATAGATTAATAGAATGATTTTGGAAACGTCCCCAACTATAACTATGCCCTTCACATCGTACACTCTAGCATCCATGCTCTTCTTTTTTGAAAAATTACTAAGATAGTGGTCACCTCCATAGTTCCAACACTTAACTGGCACTGGGTGCCTCTATCCTACATGTTCATTATTCCTTGCTTCATCCTTTGAAATGGGATTCCTAAAATTGTTAAACTACTCATGTTTAAATTCAAAGATATTAAATCCCTTTTTCCTTTGCTCTTGCTTCATCTTCAAATTACCTTTAAAATTATTGTGTAGGTCCTGCCTATTCTTACCTTGCTCATACATGCATTTATCCTTCCTTATGCATTATTTGAGGGTTCAGGGTTCGTCATAGGATACCCTACCCTCATAAAATGATGGCATGACACTCATAAAATGATGTATTTTTACCTTCTCTTCTTTGTTGAAGTCCGCATAGACTAATAGCTTCAAGAACCTCTTCTCATACTCCTCCATTTTCATGCTTCCCAATTGGAGTTTGAATAATTCTAACATCTTATTTTCATAATATTGCTAAGATATATATTATTTCTTGAAATAATTTTGAAATATCCTCCAAGAAATTTTCTTTTCATCCAGGTCTTCTACCTACACCAATTACTTCCACCACCCGTAAGCCCTTCCTTAGAGATTAGAAATGGTGATCCTTGATTCTTGGTTATCTGAATACTCATGAATCTACATATACTTCTTCATCTAAAGAAGCCACATCTTTTCAACTTCACTAGATTTATCCCCATCAAAGGTGGGAGGCATAAGATTTTGAATCTTACCCTGTAAAACATTCCCTTCTCTCTTTATTTTCTGACATGCTCTAGGAGAAATGTCATGTTACATTTCAAGTTTCTTACTTTCATGATTAATAGCAACTGAGTGGTGTTGAGAATGCACATTCTGGTCTCTTTCATTCCAATCAATGGAACGATGGTACCAATATGGAATATCTCTATTCAAGGAGTCTCCTTTTTCCCTCACTATAACAAAAGGTACTTGTTGCGCCTTATAATGCATCTACATTAGGTTCTGCATCAACTATTGATTAATTTGATTATGTTGCTCCATGTTCTATAGAATATTTCCATTTCTAGCTTGAATGTATTTCAATGTCCAGAGCACTTCTTTAGTGTTATGATTATAATCCTCACTTGTCATTGATTAAATGCATGTGGGAAGGCGCCTTTTCTCACCTACCACATCAGCTAGACTAGCTTAACTAATTCTAACTGATTTAGACGTTTATTTAGACAACTGGAGCTAACCAGCTAAGCTCCAATAGTGATTTAGACATGTCCAATTATCCATTTAGTTAGAGGATTTAACCAATTCAAATTTTCTCTCATGAATTCAAATTTTTTGGTTATTAATATGAGTGTAATGCATTGGAATAATTATCCAATTACTTTTTGATTAATGAAATCATTATACAGATGCAAACCATTTTTTGCATTGTTTCATTTCAATTCTGAGTAAATTGCTTATGATATCTATTTGTGAGTTTTGTGTTGGTTTACAGATTTCCATGAACTCACTTTTTATATAGTATTAGAGCCTCGACAGGACAAGGCAATTCTTCTTCTACAGATTTCATGTTGGATCTATGAAGCAATTTGAGCAAAAAAAGTCAAAACATTCCATCTCAGCACTAGAAGCAGAGAGTTTACCACATAATTCCTAGAAGCCCAACCTTGTTGTTTAAGCTTGCTTGATTTACTAAGATAGGTGTGATGCAAACTCCAAAAGTGCAGGTTTGTTTACCTTACTTTTGTTTTTTTTGTGTGATTGCAGGTACAACTTCAAATGGCTTCGAAATTATCAGTTCCTCTTCATACTCCATCCACAAGATATTCAAAATGGAAGATGAAGATGATTGCATCTATAAAGAGACAATATCTCTATGAGGTGTCTATTGGAATTGGTAAAGAGTCTTATGAGGATGAGAATGACTGGCTAAATGATGGTGATAGGTCTTTTGGAACAATATGTCTGGTCCTTTCTCCAATCTTGCACGACCTTTTTAAATTTGTTGAATACCCAAAGGATCTCTGGACAAAATTGGATAGAACCTTTGGAAAGAACAATGAGGATCATAATAGAAAATTGGAGATAGCACCCAGCACCACAAGAATTCTTTGCCTCTACTTTCTCTACTGAAGTTGTTTAAGATGAAGAAGAAGCAAAATCTTCTACACAGTCAATTCGAATTGAAGAAAGTATCCTTACATTGACTCCTTCTCTTGATGCTCCGAAAGTTTACGAGATCTCTGATATCTCATATTATCATATGGATGATCCAAAAGAAGACATTCAAATATCTTATATTGAATAAAAAATATGCTGCACTTATATGCAAACATTCTCTAGTGATTCTCCTTTAAAGTTTGTGCAAAATTTGCTAGTGATTGCTTCCGAAAGTGAAGAGGAATTTGATTTATCTCCCTATAGTGTTACTACTGGTGTGCTCATAAGTGATACCTTGGATATATTGTAAATTATATCATATTGTAGGCGTGATCAATTCACTCTCCTTGATCTATATCTTCTAGCAAACTCCTACAAGATTGCATGCACCAATATTCAGAATTTTGAAGAAGGAGAAAACTATGCATCTACCATCTCGGTGGACCACACTTTTGGATCTGATATGAACTTATTTGTATCTAATATGATCTTATTTGGATCTTATATTATATTATTGGTTCGAATTTTAATTTCTAAGAGCTTTCATTCATGCTTGTAGCTGCTTTCACCAATTTTAGTGTGAAAAATCAAGTACCACAAGTCTTCTTCAAATTTGATGTTATTTTCCTCTTATGAGGTTTCTAATATTTCATTTTTTGAATCATTAGTTATTTCTGAAGCTATGTCATATTATCGATCTCAAGCATTCACTCTCCACAGTCCCAGGGCTTCTCTACCTTTGATCACATGCTCATCTCCTCACAGAACTAGTAAAGAGGGAGACATTCTGCATCGGCCTAGACACTTGCTCCTAACACTTGGAGCTGATATTACCTCACATGGTTTTCTATTCAAGTCTGCAATATATCAGTTTCTTGGATTTTACTCAGATGGTTTGGATTCTCAAGCACTTTTTCTCTCTCATCAGTTGATTTTAGTTGCTATACATGGGTCCAATTTTCATCTAGCAGTTGTCTATATTTCTGATTTAGTTGAGCATATTATTATTCTTCCAAAGAGGAATATTCCTTCAGACATAATCATTTATTTTGTATGGATAATTTCACATGCCAGGCCCTAGGATACCTGTGCACAGAAGAACACGCATTTTTCCTGATTTTACTTGCTTAATTTGAGGGGGGTATTTTTCCCATGAGGCTTTTCCCCATTTCCTTGTTTGTATTAAGAAATTACTTTTTTTATCTATAATGGGTGGCCTTTGGTTTTAATTTAATAGGGTCCACAAATTTTCAAGCTATAATTCATGGGCGGTGTTAGGATTATAATCCTCACTTGTCCAAATTGGTCAATTATGCCTAAATTAGGGGTCTTTTCAGTCATTATTGAGTCACTAGTACCATTGGGTCCACATGGCCTAATTGGGCCACATGTACCTGTTACTAGAGTGTGGGGAACACTAATTGAGGATAAATTCCATTGACTGTACTTGCATGCATCGGTTTAGGCGCCTCCTAGACCAATCCCTACAATTTAGGAGCCACTAGGAGTGTTGCCACCAACCTCCTTCAGTTGAGTTCAGTTGGTGACTAGTCAAGCCTAGTTATGAGTTAGATACATTCAGTTATATTCAATTAGCACCAGTTATTGATTAAGTGCATGTGGGAAGGTGCCTTTTCTCACCTACCACATCAATTAGACTAGTTTAACTGATTCTAACTGATTTAGACACTAATTTAGAAAAATGGAACTAACTATCTAAGCTTTGATAGTGATTTAGACATGTCTAGTTATCCATTGAGTTAGTCTGAGTTAACCAATTCGAATTTCCTCTCATGAATTCAAATTGTCTGTTTATTAATAACAGTGTAATGCATTGTAATAATTATCCAATTACTTTTTGATTAGTGAAAGCATTATACAACTGCAAACCATTTTTTGCACTGTTTCATTTCAATTCTGAGTAAATTGCTTGTGAGATCTATTTGTGAGTTTTGTCTTGGTTCATAGATTCTTGTGAGCTCAATTTTTATATTTAGGTTCCATTTCTGACTGATGACCATTGGACTATGTCCTTTGGTCTCCCATACATACCTCTTCAACAAACTGTGATACTTCCAGACTCTCGACCATATTTTTAGTTCTACCTACTCACAAATATGGAAACTAGAAACTACAAAGGCATGAAATAAACTCGATGTAGCTAACAATCTGAAGATTTATCCAGGTATGTTAGTTCATAATAAAATTCTATATTTATAATTACTTTCACATTGACCGCATACAACCTTTCATTCTAGCATTAACAACTGAAAAACATATAATCATCAAGACAAACAACTCCCAAATCCTAAGGGTTTAAACCTTATCTCTTATACCAAACTGTAATGCACCCATAGTGCTACACAACCATACAAATGACCATCAGTGGCTAAAAACAATAACAAAGCTCTAAACGTGGTCCAAAATTCCTTAAGCAATTAATGAAATCAATGAAGCAATGAAGAAAATAATTTAAACAATTAAGCAATTAACATAACGTGGAAGCATTGATTTAAAACTACATAAATAATTATCAAAACATTAATCACAAATTAAACCATTAATGAATTAATTAACAATGCTAAAATTAACATTTAATACGACTCTGATGGCTTAAATTCGACTTTATAAACCAAGTTGTTGATCTTGACATCGGCGATGCCAATCCCGATATCGACAGTTTGGAGTCGGAATAGCCAAAACACAAAACACCGATCCTAATGTTTTGATCCTGACATTTTGATCCCAAATTTGGAATTAAGAAGTCAAAAACTCCAAAATAAACAAAACAAAACCTACCCCAACATTCTGATCGTGACATTCTAATCCCAACATCATAAGTTAGAAGTCAGAAGTCGACAACACAATCAAATTCAACAGTCCATCTTGACTTTCAATTCTTGACATTGATTCCCAGCATCAACACATTGGAAGTCGGGAGTCAACACGAATGAACCAATAAAGAAAAACTGAAGTCCCATCTTTCAACCTGACATCGCCACATTGACAATCGAGAGTCGGCACAAACAATACCAAGAATACAAATTACATTCCCGACTTCTGATTCTCGATGTCGGCAATTAGGAGTCAGCAAAAATGAACAAAAAATACAAATTATACTCTCAACTTTTGATTCCCAATGTCGATACATCAGAATTCGGTATTCGATTCCATGGTAATCGATGGACCAAGTGGAACATTGACACTGTAATCAATGGTCAATATTACTCTGATCTACTAGAAAATAAACAAGCCATTTTTCAAATAAATGGCTAAGGTAAGGAAAATGATGGGGTGGCAAGGGATCCTATCCATGAGTTGGAATGGATATTATTTCCACCAAGGACATGTTAATTCCATGTGTCAATCCCACAAATCACCATGATAACATGACTCAGACACCCGATTCAACCCTAAGAATTAAATGACCTGCATCACACAATGAAATAAAATTAAAACAACCAAGGTAGGGACAACCTTCAGTTGGAAAATGGCTTGCTATAGGATCTCAAACACCCTCCCTGGACCAAAGGGACTGAAAAAATTCATCACAATAGAGTCCAAATAAATTAAACAATGGCACTTAAATAAAAATAGAAATTGTCTAAATGAATCGATGGCAATGTCGAGATTCCAACTATCATTTTAGATAGTAAATAAGCATATTAAACCTTCCTCAAAATAACATAAGTTCCATAGGATGAATAAGGAGTGTATCCTTTATCCCATAGATCTCAAAGATTAACATGCAGACATTCCCACAAACAACACCAATTCAAGCAAAGATCCTATCACATTGCAATTAGTTTTCATGTAATCAACATGGCATAAAACCACTTAAATTCAACCGTCCTATCTTGCTTAGTAAATAATAAAAATAAGACCAAACTTATGCTTATTCTTTCATTCTTCAAGATTTTTTACAACCTTTCGAACCTATTGTCTTGGCTACCAAAAATCCATTTAAGGAATAACAAATTCAAAAAAAACAATAAAACAACAACCTTTGGAACCTAATGGTTATCCTAGCAATGTCCATCTAAGGCATAAATAAACACTTAACCATATTCATACAAATCCAAACAACAACCTTTGGAACTTATTGGCTATTCTGTCAATGTCCAACTAAGGCATAATTCTCATAAACATATATACCATTTCTCATATCACAAGCATAAACACAAGTACATCATCAAAAGGATTATAAAGTTTTCAAGTAAATCAACTTCATAACATAGGAATTCATGCAATACAATACATCTCATAGCTCTATTATAATCCATAAATATTCATTCATCTTTCATAATTAACAACAAGGGTCATACACCTATCTGAAAATTTATATCTTTGGCAATTGGCTTCATGGAAGCCATGCTCCACCCAACTGTACGTAGTCTTACTTGTATATATTTTAGCAGAACTCCATCCCTAAGATGAGACTCATGCATTCACAACATGATTCTCACCAACCCAAGTTCTCTCAGGTTTCAACACTTAACATATGGGATTTACTGGTTTTTAACCAAATCCATGTCAAACTATGCAATTCATTAACGCAACTTCACTCTATTGTCACAACTGTTGATGTATTTGTAACTTCATAATGTATTCACTTGTATATATTATGTATTGTACCCCAATGTTTATTCCGGGAAGTATCTATAATGTAATTGAGTCATGTCATGCCCCGATGTTCCAATCGGGAGATTCAATAATGTAAACATGTCATGTAAAGTCATTGAGTTTAACCCTCCATTGTAATTCGGGGCAATAGTCCCCACAATTGTGTCAAGGTTAACCCTCCTTGTTGATCAAAGGGAAAAGTCCCCACAGTTGTGGGGCACCAGGGTTATTAGACTCTCCTAGAAATGTCAACCCTAGTAAGTAATTGTTAAGTGGGGCCGACATTTTGAAGTGGACATTAAGTGAATGAAAGAATATAAATAGAGAGTGATCCTCTCTATTTATCACACACACACTCACTCACCGGGGCGCATGAGTGAGAGAGAAGAAGTTGGGATCAGAGAAACATACAACTGTTGTCGGAGATCATCTTTATGTTTTCGGGTTTTACTTTTTCCATTGGTGCTCATTCTAGCTCTGAGGAAGTTACGTGGTTTTTGCTTTTATGGTTTCACCAAGGAAAATATTTGTGTCTCTTGTCTCTTGCGATTATTGATGTACATGTTGTTCTCTCAGATAAGTTCCTAAGATCATAATGCTAGCTTGAATGATAAAAATACAACATGGTATCAGAGCTAACCTGAGAAGAAGATACTGTGCAGCTACAGAATCTAGGGCTTCTTATTTTTTGGGTCTCTCTCCACAATCCATCAGCAAAAGTATGCTAGGATGACTCTCCATTGAAGGGCACATCTTTCTGTCGAAGCAGAATTTGATTCTGGGCATTTTCAATTTTTGGTGCGGGAAATTAGGGCTTTCTATAGATAAGGAATTTTTGAGTGAGCCTGGCATATGATTACTCTCCTCATCAAAATTGAAGTTTAGAGACCTGGGTCGATATTTTTGGTTGGGTGAAACTCAGGGAAAGTCAACCCCTAGTTTGACCTTGGGCCGAAAAAACCCTAAATATTAAAACTGATAAGTTTTGGTATATTCGCTATATCTCAGGATCACAGAAGTATCAGGGGCCAAAACATTCATAGGTCGAAGATAAATTCCTGATAAACACTGTTTCAAAGTTTTAGCCTCAGATCTGCTATATTCTAGGAGATATGATTCCTCCAAGTTAGGGTTCCAACCTCTCCTAGGATTCCTCCCCAAACAGAACACCCGGGGAGAATTGTTATATCTCAGGTTACGAAGGTCCAAATTAAATTTAATAAGATGTTCCATAAAGGGCATGGACTTTAATTTCTGTGCTACAATTTTCAGGCCTAGAAGATCAAACAGTGACACATGGAAGTCCATACAACTTCTCTATCTTGAACAGTTATGAAACAAGTTATCTTCAGAAGACGATCATAAGTCCCAATTGGTGAAACCAATTCTGATAAAACCTGTGGTGTTGGAAAAATGATAGACGAGGTTACCTCAGTACAAAATTTTAGACACAGAGGAGTAGTAATTTCAGAGATACCATAGAAACAGTATCAGGAATTTCTGTAGAAGAAATTGGTAAAATAGGGATTCCTGTTGCAGGAGCTTCCCTCCACTATTTTCAAAAAAGGAGTACATTGGACAACTCACCTTGAAGAGGTATATCTTTCTATCCAATAAGATCTGAAAGATTCCAATTTTTTTAAATTAGGGTTTCTCTGAAAAACCCTAGATCGGCCAGCTCTAGAACTAGGATAGACACCTCAAATCGGTAAGATATAATCTTTTGCTATTTACATTTGAGGTTCTCATTTATAAATGACTAGTCACACCAGCTTGATGACAAGCTTGGTGAGGAATATGAAAAATTCCAATCATGGAAGTATAGGATCTCACTAGTTCTTGAAGGAAATGAATTGGACACCTACATAAGTAGAGAGGTCCCAGTTCCAGAGGGAGATGATGCTAAAATCCTTACACAAGAAGAACTTGGTCAAGGCCAAGAATATCATTGCTGATTCAATAACGAATCACCTTATACCACAAGTGTCTTCCTTAAAGACACCAAAAAAGATGTTTGATTCCTTGACCAAGATATTTGAAGGGAAGAACATAAATCAGAAGATGACTTGAGAAAATAGTTAAAGAATGTGAAGATCCAGAATGCAGAGACCATACAGTCATATTTTACAAGGGTCTCTCAAATCAAAGAAGCTCGACTCATAATAAGAGAAAAGAATATGGGAGCAACTGAAGATCAAGATTTCACGATTCAAAGAAGATACCTCAAGCGATGAGGAATATGAAGAACTCAATTCTTGAAGAGCCTTTTATCCATCTTGAGCATTTGGATTAGAAATGATGCTGTTATGAATGAAGAAGATGATGAAGCTAAAAGAAGGAGTCTACCCACGAAAAAAATAAATATAAGTATTCAATTGTCATTTCATGATATTGTTTTTGTTATGCATTTGTTTATATTCAGTTGATGTATTATGCATGATAGAATGTTTGCATTAATGACAGTATACTACTAATATGCATGTGATGGGTAAATAGCTCATGGTGCTATACAACTCTCCATTGCTACTTATATAGAATGAAACCTCTTTGTTGACACATTGGATTAGTGCACAATCTCAACATTGTCCTAGTAGAGATGGAAGGCATCTAGAATGTTTCTATGAGATATGGATGAATCTTGTATTGGCTAAAATAGTTGCATGATTATATCTTTATGCATAAGAATTTACCATTATGAATATGCATTATGAAATGTTTCTAATCATAAAACAGGTGCATTTGACTTGTAGGAAAGATCACATACAATCGCCTACAAGAAAAGAAGGATGAGACTTGTTCCAAAGAACAAGTGACGACAGTTCAAGATTCACTCTAATAATCCAAAATGAATAATGATGTCTAGGATACAGTATCAAGCCTCGAAGGGAAGTTCGTAGTTCCATCATGCAGTAGATGGAAACATCGTGGGATACAAGGTAGGATTTGTAGCACGAGGCTTCTCACAGAAAGAATGCATAGACTACGAAAGGTAGAGGGAGAATGATGCTCCGCTTCAGAGGGAGTGACTGTAGAAGATCCCGAGGTTCGACATGGTATGATAGGATGGATATCTTACTGATGAGAGTAAAGTGGATTCCAACCTTTTCTTCAAGGTTGAAGGCGGAAGACCAATGATGCTCCTGTTATATGTCGATGACTTGTTCCTAACAGAAAAGAGGAACTCATTAAAGTTTCAAGAAGGAGACTTGCTGCAAAGTTCAAGATGAAGGACTTGGGGATGATGCGCTATGTTCTAGGCATGGAGATGTGGCAGGATCTCCCTGGGACAAGGGAAGTATGCAGTAGAGATATTGAAGAAGGTTAGGATGATGGACTATAAGGCCATGACCACACCTATGGCATCAAACCTGAAGCTATTGAGTGATGCTTCATAAGAGACGGTTGATGCTACGATGTATCGTCAGATGATTGGTTCATTGATGTACCTGACGGATACGAGACCAGATACTTGCTTTGATGTGAAGACATTGAGACATGTTCACCTGATTGTTGCAAATCATGCATTGAGGTACCTGAAGGGTATAGTTGAGTATGGGCTCAAGTATGAGGTGAATCATAAGATTAACCTGGAAGGTTATGTTGATTCATATTGGGCATGGAGTGTCATCGATAGGAAGAAAACTTCAGGGTGTTTCTTCAGTATGGGATTAGGTGTGATCTCTTGGTTTAGTAGGAAGCAGTCCTGTGTGGCACTGAGTACAACTGAAGCAAAGTATGTCGCAGCATTGTTCAGCTAGTTGTGAGACAGTATGGCTCAGGAAGCTACTGTTTGATTTCTTTGATCTCCAGTTGGATGCTACTTGTATATATTGAGACAACCAGAGTTGTGTGAAGTTGTCTGAGAACCCAGTGTTCCATGACAAGTCGAAGCATATCAAGATAAAATATCACTATATCAAGGATATGGTGCAGAGAGGAACAATAAAACTCTAGTAGGTTGTGACGAACAAACAAATAGATAATGTATTGACTAAGACATTGGCCAGAGTAAAGTTTGAGTACTTCAGGGAGAAGCTTGGTGTTCTCCAGATCGAGGTTCCCTCCAAAGGGAAGTGATGAGTCCTTGAGCAATTTTGACATGGTTAGAGGATTGGTTCCTTTCATGGTCAGATGTAAGTGCTAAGCCATTCTGATGTAATTGAGTGATGTGTTCCCACATGATCAGATATAAGTGTTGAAGGCCATTCTCTGGGAGAATGGAGGCACCTGGTCAGTTACCAAGAATCCTTAGCCTAGGGCTGAGATCCATTCTGATATGACTATGGGATTGGCTCCCACATGATCAGATGTAAGTGCAGATCCATTCTGATGTGACTGTGGGATTGGGTCCCACATGATCAGATGTAAGTGTAGAGCCATTCTGATGTGAATCTGGGATTGGCTCCCACATGATCAGATATAAGTACAGATCCTTTCCACATATGATAGTAGGTGTGTCCTATCGTGATGGTGGTTGTAAGTGTTGTGCCTTTCCACATATGATAATAGGTGTGTCCTATCATGCTAGTGGTTGTAAGTGCTGTGCCTTTTCAGAGATGGTAGTAGGTGTGTCCTACCATGCCGGTGATTGTAAGCACTGTGCCTTTTCACAGATGGTAGTAGGTGTGTCCTACCATGCTGGTGATTGTAAGTGATGTGCCTTTTCACATATGATAGTATGTGTGTCCTATCATGCTGGTGATTGTAAGTGTTGGGCCTTTTCATAGATGATAGTAGGTGTGTCCTATCATGCTGGTGAATGTAAGTGTTGGGCCTTTCTGACATGGTTCTTGGATGTATTCCTCCCATGGTCAGATGTGAGTGCTAGGTGTGCCTTTCTGACATGGTTTTGGATTTGTTCCTCTCATGGTCAGATGTAAGTGCTGGGCGAGGCATTCTGACTTAGGGTCATATATAAGCACTGAAGAAGACCTAAATGGAGATTAGGCCTAAAACCAACATGAAAAAGGGTTGGCTCTATAGAACTTCCTGTGATGAGAAGAATGAAGAGATATCACTTTCGATCGAGATGGCAGAAGTGGCGATGTTGATGATGATCTAGTGATGACCCAGCTTTGATGATAATCCAATTTTCGATGATCCAGTGATGATCCAGATCCAGTGATGATCTATACTTGATGAATATGACTTGACGATGAAGATGACTTGAATATGACTTAATGATGATCCTGATGATACAGAGAAGAATACTTGTGTTGATAAATTGTGTCAAGAGAGTACCTTCCTAGTCAATAGGGAGTGTTGATGTATTTGTAACTTTGGAATGTATTCACTTGTATATATTATGTATTGTGCCCTGATGTTTATTCTAGGAAGTATCTATAATGTAATTGGGTCATGTCATGCCCTGATGTTCCAATTGGGAGATTCAATAATGTAAACAAGTCATTTAAAGTCATTGTGGTAACCCTCCATTGTAAGTCAGAGCAATAGTCCCCACAATTTTGTCAAGGTTAACCCTCCTTGTTGATTGGAGGGAAAATTCCCCATAGTTGTGGGGCACTAGGGTTATTATACTCTTCTAGAGATGTCGGCCCTAATAAGTAATTGTTAAGTGGGGATGACATGTTGAAGTGGACATTAAGTGAATGAAAAAATATAAATAAAGAGTGAGCCTCTCTATTTATCACACACACTCACTCACTGGGGTGCATGAGTGAGAGAGAAGAAGCTAGGATCATAGAAAGAGACAACTGCTATTGGAGATCATCTTTATGTTTTCGGGTTTTACTTTTTCCATTGGTGCTCATTCTATCTCTGAGGAAATTGCTGGGTTTTCTCCTTTATGGTTTCTCCAAGGAAAATCTTTGTGTCTCTTGTCTCTTGTGATTATTTTTGTACATGTTGTTCTCTCAGATAAGATCCTAAGATCATAATGCTAGCTTGAATGATAAAAATCTAACAACAATAATGATAGCCATCACTGTCCTATATGCCAAGAATTCCACTAAGTTCACTTCATGCATTTATTGTCAATTCACTGGAATTATTAGAGGAAAAATAAGGAAAAAGGTATATGACCAAAGGCATAAGGATCAGGTTCAGGAACTTAGGTTTCTCACCTACCCAACCACCTCTTCCCACAATAACAATTGGTAATTCCCTCAGGCTATGGACTTGTTTGTAGTCCACCTAAGATACTGATTAATTAAACAGCTTGGATCATTGGTTGAACAATATGAATGTAGCGCACTTCCCCCAACCTCAAGGCATTGTATGCTCTATAACCATGTTCAACCAGTAGCTCTGCCTATGCACGGTGCTTTTGCACTTCCTATGCATTAAAGTATATTTCTTTGTCTGCTCCCCTGTGTTTCAAAACTATTCCACAACCAAATTCCATGTCCAATCCTCCTTATGGCTTAGCATGAACATTATTCTTAACTCTGCGCATTCCTTCTACAACGTACAACACACACTCCCACAAGCTCAGGCCTCCTTCCCAAATCTCAATTCCACTAACCTTGCATGGATCCATCACTTCCATGCGGCACTTGTCAAAATTACCATTAATACCACTCATCCACCTTTTTAACTCTTTAAACACGTTTACAGGATTAATTAGGGAGACTAAGGAATATAAAAAAGGTTATATGTTCATTCATGGTCTGCAACGTTAAGCAAGGTCATAGACTTAACCCCTAGGATATCACAACCCTCCCTGCTCACTATCATGGGTGAATACATGAGTCTCTGTCATTCAATGTTATGACTCAACCATGACCAACTCATACTTTTTATATTAATATTTAAAATAATACAATGAGCTATTCCATTAAGAAACTCACAATATGTTTGGAAGTTACATTTTAAACTAGGGTTAAATTATGGGGATGTTACAAACAATTTCCAATGCTTCAATTATGTGGAGAGGATTAACTAGATCATATTCGAAAATGAGTGATGGTGGCTTAGATGGAATATTGGGAATGGATTATAGGTACTTATTGGAATTTATCCCTTTGTCGGTATGGTGATATATTTAAATTTTCTGAAAATTTACTTTCTGAACTACACTTTTTAAATATTCGGTTCTTGCATATATTAAAAGATGTTATAATTATGAAAACTCTTTATCTTACTGGTACTATGCAAAATACTTGGGTTTGTTTGGTATGATAACTCAGGAATGGAGCTCATATGTTCTTCTACTAAATAAAGTAAGAATCGGGTTGAAAGAAAAGGATGATGATCTTGTATGGGATTGGAAAGGGGAAAATGCGGTTATTTTTGCTAAGAAGTTTTATGAAGATATCTCAGAGGATTTGGTGAAGTCATCACCAAAATGGTGGGAAAAGACCCTTTGGAAGTGGAAAATTTATTTCAAACTAAAATGTTTCCTCTGGATTTGTTTAGAGAATAAGATACTTACATGGGAGAATATTCTTAAGAGGGGATACATCAGTCTAGGTATCTATGTCTTATCTAGGAATGGTGAGGGAAAAATTTCTCATATTTTCATTCATTGTCCCTTTTTCAAAAGTATTTGGTAGGAATTGAGTAAGAGTATGATTTTTTATGATGTATGGGAGGCTACGAGATTTCAAGAAGATATGCTCAATTGGTTCAATAAGAAGGTCAAATACAAGGAAATTCCATTGTTTTCTGTTTGGGAGGTCTAGAAGTAAAGGAATATATTTTTCTTGAGGATTGGAAACCATTAGTTATATCTGTTAGTACCAAAACTATCTGTGTTTTCTTTGAATTTTCAAAAGAAAAGAATATCAAAGGTGCTAGACCACATACGTTTCCCTAGTTTGATCATTAGATATTCATAGGTTTTTTTGATGGTGTAGAGAATGGAGGAGATTGTTGAGCTGGTAAAATCCTTAAGATAAGAAGGAACCATGATATTCATTTATGAATGGGGGTTGGAAAAGGCTCCAATCTGAAGGGTGAACTACTTTCCCTATGGGGATTAGTTTGGTTTGATCAAAACATGGGTATTTTAAAGCTACAAGTTGTAGGAGACTTGAAATCCATTATTGATTGGGATGTTGGTCACAAAAATTTGTGGTTGCTTCATTTGGAATAATGGTCAACAAAAGTACAGGTTTTAAAATAACAGATCACTTTTCTTTGTTTTACTCATGTCTATCGAGAGTTCAATGGTGTGGATGATGTCCTATACAAAAGGTTGTTGGGGATATGGAGGGTTTAGTTTTGTTTTAGGAATGGGTTGATTACATGAAGATTGATTCAGGGATGTTAGACTTTTTTTAGTTTTGTCTAAAAAATGTATCTCCTGTTAGATATCACTACTAGTTCTTTTGTTTTGTCGTTGTATTTTGTAGTATCATATAAAGGGAGATATTTGTTAGCTTTGTTAGTTTGGTGAAGGATATAATCCCGATGGTTTATATATTTTTTGAACTTGAAAAAATGTTTTTATAAAGACAATATAACTTTGATTCTCCAAGCAGATGAATAACAAGTTTCTGTTGAAAAAACAGTTATGTGATACTACTAAAAGTATAAGCTCCAATTTTGTATTAAAAATAGTGAACATATCTAATTTTGTATTACAAATGGTGTTGTGAGCAAAGTAATACAAAAGGTTTTCAAAATTTGTCTAAATTATTTTTATAAATATTTTGTGATACTACTAAAAGTATAAGTTTTATAAAAGACACTTAAATTAAGTATCCATTTACACCACAAAATAAATTGTTCAAATATATGTTTGTTGTGTGTTTATTTTGGCTGATTATTTGTCCATTGCATTTATGGATTCTTCGACTCCATGTCTTTAAATATTGAGAAACTATATATTCTTCTTGGGTATCCCTAGAGTTCAGATAAAAGAGATTCGATGATTCAAGGAAACTAATCGACAACCTTTGAGAATTTTGTAAATTTTGCCACTCAAACTAGCATCTCTTTGCAAATCAAGAATATGTAGACCTGGTTCTATTAATGGTAAGATTAGGAGAGAATTACACCCAATGTCACCATAGTTTAACTTCTCAACACTTTAGGTAACTCGTAACCCAAGGGAGACCCTAATTAGTTAAAGGTGCCTTCAACCACCAACAATCCACAGATACCTTCCATAAAACCTTAATATATATGATCAGTGCCTTATTAGAGTAAAAAAATATCAAATCAAGACAAAAGAATCATATATAAATGAAGTTATTCACTTTGTCATAAATTCCATATAATAGTATGCCTTTTGAGGCAAATTCAGGTCTACCAAGTAAATGTCACATTACCCAGGGCACACATGTAATGTCCCAAAAAATTTGGTAGTAGGTTGATGCCTATTCAGTTCCATGGGTAGGGGGATATAATGTTGGCCTATGAATTTCCTAGTCAAAACAATTAATTAACTAGGAAATTTTTTTTATTATAGTTGCGAGGATAAATTAAAATAAAAAGAGGGGTGCAATTGGTATCCTGTATTATTTGATGCTATTTATTTTATAAATTGAAAATTATAAAAAAAGAAAAGAGTAGACCATGAGGGTGCATAAGTGATAAGGTAGGCCTCAAAGGTTGCCTTGCACAAAATTAGAAACTGTAGCACAAAGCAATAAAATCAGTGAAAGAAGGAAACTGACACAAAGGTGGGAAAACAAAAGAAAAGAAGGAAACTGGAAAAAGGCAGGAAAAGCTGCGAAAAGAAGGAAACTGGAAAAAAGAATGGAAAATATAGGAAAATCAAAAAGGAAACACAAATCATGGAAAAACATATCAAAGCAAGGAAATATCACAAAGATAGAAAGAAACCCAAAGAAATCAATTCATAAATCAGTCAATGAGGGTGCATGGTGGAGCTAGGGACCAGAAGCCATGAATTTAATATTTCTTAAGAATATACATCATTTTAAAATGAATGAGGGAACACCACTAGCACATATTTTGATAATTTGTGAATTGATATTGAGAGCTATGTAGATTTATTTTGACTTGGGTGATGTGCCCCTCGTCTTGAGTACAGAGATACACCATTGTTGTTGCTAGTTGAATCTCCAGCCGACCATTAAGGAGTTTGGAATTCATCAATTCTCATATATTTTTATTTCAATTCCACTTGCTACTACTGATAATTGAAAATTTATTAGAAGAATTGATGTCCCAGAGAGCTCAAAATTCCTAGTTTAATATCTCTTTCTGTGAATTCTCTGTTGTATTGAAGGGTGAGATATATTAAGCCCTTTATGGATGTTATGAAAGAATAATAATGATTTATTTAGTTATTTTATGTATTGGATTTCAGTTTTGAAATAACATTCTATGTAAAATTCTACTCTTCTCCTTCATGTTCACACTCTCCTTAGATTTCAATGAGTTTATGACTAGTTTTCAGAATCTTTGAAGTAGAATTCCTTATGCTGAGTGATTTTCGATTATGTAAGTTTCTGATATTATTTTGGAAAAATCCATACTGATCCACAAACTTGGTATTCATATTTTTGGCCCTCTTAGTATGTTTGGGTCCACTTACAAACTAGCTAGTCTAGCTGTCTCAGTTTGGTGAACTCCTTCCAAATCTTCCAACTAAGTTTTCCATTGTTCAGATTTAATTTCTTTTGGGTCAATTTTTTTTGGGACTTATTTGCGGGCCATCCACCTTCTAATTTCTCCTGAATCTTGTGGAAAGGATCTAGGTTGCATATGTTGGTGTACCTAGGAATCCTTGGAGTAGACTTCAACAATAGCTGGTTTCAAAACATATATTGTCACAGTACGTTGTGCAAAGGATTCCTGATGCTATATTAAGAACTTTTTCTATACTGATGCACACATATCCTCAGTCACATCATATTATAATTCCATCTTTTCAAATTTTGGGAGGGTTTAATAGCGATAGTAACTAGTCATGTCAATTCTAGTTTCAAAACTAGTTCTTAGTTGCAATTTTTCTTATGTTGTCCTATGTGTTTAAACTAATATCTCCTAATCCTAATTGGGTAAATTACAACTCCAAAAAGTGCACCCTCAAGGGAAAGAGGACTATTGGAATTGGAAGGACTTGGAGGATAAGATAGAAACACTAAATATTCTCTAATTCACAAATTGCAAGGGTTACATTGATCCCATTGCAGTTCTTCAGAAGAGGACCCCCCCTGTGTTTTATGGTTAAAACCCTAGTGAGAATTTTTAGGGTGGATAAAAAAACAGATCCATGGTTATTTTTGGATTTTTGGAATTTATTTAAATTTTTAGGATTTTTCTAGTTGTAAAATATTTTTATGCATAAAATTAAATAAAACATGTAAAATTTTATGAAAAAGAAGACGGTTGAAGAACATGGTATTATATTCTTCTATCAAACCCTAAGGCTATGAGAGATCATGGCTAGTGTTCCTCCTCTTAATATAGTTTCTGACACTTATAAGTAGGTAAAACCTAGCAATTTCTAGGGTTATTTAGCAAAACCCTAAATAGGGAAAACAAAGAATTTCAAGGATGACATTAAACTAGGGTTAGGATTTAAACTCACCAACATTAAACAAGAATGAACAAAGAGATGCACCTTAGGTCACCCTTGAGCACTATTTATCACAACTATTCTTAGCATCCACTTAGCACGTGACTATCAAACCCTAGAAATTATTCTATTCATCCTTCATGCAAGTGAAAAATACATCCAAAGAGAAGCATTCCTAGCTTTAAATGCTCTCATAAACTAGTAGGAAAAGAAAAGAATACATAATTTACACCCTTTTCCATGATTTACAAATGATGTGCTTGAATGTCTTATTTATATACAACAACTCTCGACCTTTTACTTTGAGCCTGCAAGTTAGTGACAAAATGTAAAATTTTATGGTAGTGCACCCACAAACTTAGGGACTAAACCATACAATGACATAAAATAAGAATACAAAAGTGCAATTAGTCTCCACCAAGTCCAAAGTGAGTCAAAAGGAGGATGACATACACCAACTAACCCCTATATATGCTTGTTCTCAATGCCCTCCCTTTTTTCACAATGTAGGATTATTCTTTAAGGAATGATGTCATGGGTTTAGGGACCAGGAGGGGGGGAGGGGGGTTCTATCAAAACAATAGGTCAAAGTGGGAAAAATTAGTTGTGCTAAATTGGGTATGGCTTAACCCTTACATGTACAATCACCTATACAAAAAAATATGAGTGTGGTCATGTGTCTTAATGGAGCCATCCCAAGAAGCACCGAACACCAACCCAGGTCCCAAATGTCCCAACAAGATGGGAGGATTCCACCCATCAATAGGAAGTCATCAATGCCATTAATTGAGTAATTTCTGGCATGAAAACCAAGAGGACCTGCCATGACTTGATCAAGTGTATTTATCCCCAAAATCAACAATCTACATAATATAGCCCCAGAACTTGGCCTTTACAAAAGAAAAAGAATCCCATCACTCTGACACATTTGGAAGGAACACTTTAGATAGTTTAAGGCATAACAATGAGTAATGGATATGAGTGACAAACAATTGGCCTCTAGTGCTTGAATTTTCCTTCTTTATTGCTTCAAAATGACCATTTCCTCAAAAATCCATGAATTGCATTGATATTCATTGTTGTCTGTTGTATTTATTATAAATTGAGGTTCTATTCCCATTGATATACTCTTCTCGAGAACACAAAATCCTTTGAATTTCATATATGTATTACTAGCATTTCCCATGACACCCTACGAAATCCTTTGTTCTTTGGAGTGCCCAAAGCTGCTCGAGGAGGTCGAACAAAGAGACTAACCCAAGAAAACTATTCTAACCCAATTCTCATTGCATGTAGATAACCATGAAAAGAGTAACACAAAGAAACTGCATACCTATATGTGTAAATCAAATCTAGAGAGTTTCATTCAAACATAATCAACCAAACTATTCAAGACTTTACGTAATTACTCCTCAAATATGAGCGAACTACCACGATTGTATCCTTCCCAAACGATGGGAAGGAAAGTATGAAACAAATCGAGATTGGCCTAACCCACCCTATTGAATTTAACTAAGCACAAAGAAGCACAAAATGCATTAAATAAATCCCCAAATTTATCAAAAAGACATAATTATCCTAGTGTAACAATAAAATAGACTTATAAATTTGGCCTTTAAACCCCTAAAAATATAGTCCTAAGCCTAACAAGAATAAAATTCAAAGTTCCAACCAGACACCAAAACTCACAACGTCTTTTCTAAACGCTAAATGTTCGAGTACAGAACCATACCTCTGAAATAATAGCTATGGCAAGAAGAGAACAATACGACAAAGAACCCTAAAATGATCCCGTTGATTATTTCAGGCAACTAGATGAGACTCAAAGAGGGAGAATAAAAGCATGCGAGGGATCGGAGTCTCGTTATCCCACCTGCAATCTTGAAACAAAAACAAGAACATTCAAAATGATGAGACTTGGAATGGGATGACACTTTATGCCTACCCTACTCCTTTAGTGCCCTAGACTTGCCACAAACTTCGATGATGTGAGAAGTGATACCGTGTCTCGAGAATTTTCCATCGAGATATAGTATTGGTTAGGCCTCAACTTGATTATGGGTGGTAGTTTCGATTTTTCTAAATGAAATTAAGATAACTTCAATTAATAATCATAATACAAAATTTTTATTCTAAGTTAATCCTTGATTGAAAGGAATATTTTATATCCAATCCTATTATTTTATATTAATAAAAAAACTTATTATTAATTTTTATTTGTTTATAATTTATATTATAGCGAATATTTTTAAATTACAAAAATATATTAAATGAAAACTTTTCATTATCACAAAATTGTATCATTAATTCTATGAATATTTTTTTGTTTTATATTACAAAATGCTCATCTTAAATATTTATCTTATTTTTTATTAAAAAAAGTCCATCTTAAATATTTGACTTCATTTATTTTCTTTCTCAAATTAAACCAATGTTAAATATTTGCTTTTATAATTATATAGATAAAGAGGAATATATTTTATTTCATTTAAAATGGTAAGTATTAAAGTGGATAAATTATTAAAAATTTGTTTTTATCTTTATATAATTATATTGGTAAAGAGGAATATATTTTATTAGATTTAAAATGGTAAGTATTAAAGTGGATATATTTTTAAGGTGAATTCATGAATGTGTGTCCCACATTTTAGTGAAATGTAGAATAATGGAATTTTCACATTTTACATATTTTTAAATTAAATATTTATAAATTCATTTGTTGTATTAATTTAAAGATGTATATAAAAATAAATTGTAAAAAATTATGTTGTTTTTTTCACTATATTTAAAAAAAATTATAATATTATTTAATGAGTTAAATTTGTATTTAATTAAATGATATTCCTTAAGAAAACGTGACTTGTATTCTTAATAATTTTTTATTTTATTTACTTAAAATAAAAAATAAAAAATAAAAATACATTTTTCAAAATCAAAGGTATATATAATGCACATATTATTGTATACTATTTTGGTTTTACATATTTTATGCTACTTATGTTTCTTTGAGACCCAATCGATGGTTATGTCAAAGCTCAATCAATAATTTAATTTAAATTTTAAAAATATCTTGATTGAGGATTTATCAAGCTATTCATCAATATATTGTTGGGTTAAATATTATTTTAGTAACTTCCTTATCAAGATATATGAGTGATGTTTGTCTATAATGTTGAAGGTGAAGAAATTCTAAATCCCTGTATACAAAAGAATTCTTTGAGCGATGTTAGGTAGCTAGTTATTTCATTATATCTTGATCCATAACCAAAATTTCCTTTAAGTGTGGAGAATTACTTCTCTTGTGCAAAGTGTGTTGTTCATTGCATGAATATCAAAGTTTCCTAGTAAATAGAAATCCCCCAACAAAGATTTTTTTCCCTGGACATCTTCATATGGTGTCATCTTGGTAGCTCCATGATAATTGGTATTATACCATTATTTTTCAAAGGGAATCCATTCTACCTATTGGTGAAACTTTTCAAAAGAAAAGCATCACAAATAAGCATCTAAGCACTTGTCAACCACTTTTATTTAACCATTTGTTTGGGGATGATATGCACTGCTTAGGTTCAACTAGGTACCATGGAGTTTAAACACCTTCTACGAATATTTTCTAGTGAAGGTGGGATTTTGATTTAACACAATGGAAGTATGCACGCCATATAACTTTAAAATCTAATTCATGAAGACTTGTACAACTAAGAAGGGGGATAAATGGTTGTTACAAGGCACAATAATTAACATAATTAGAAAGTTGGTCAACTACCACCATTGTGATTGATTTCTTACCAACTCTTGGGACTCCCACTATAAAATCCATAGAAATGTTAGTCCATATATGTGTTGGGGTCAGTAGTGGTTGCAGTTCCCCCAATGTCTTCACCATCTAACCCTTATGTATTTAGAAAGTGTCACCTGCTACAAATTTTTGTATGGATGTCTATTTTCACACCTTTAAAAAAAACGAGCATTTAGCACTTTCATTGATTTTGTGAAAGCTAGAGTGACCTATACTAGGTGATAACAGTAACTCCTCCAAGAAACTTTTTTTAAGGTAGGATTATTGACTGTAAGAGTGTGTTCTGATAGCTCAATGTATATTGGTGTCGTGCATATATTTTGGGAATGCTTGGATCTTTTTGAAACCTTTGGATGAGTTGAGTTATAGTGTAATTTGTCATCCATTCTTGATGGGATTCCTTAATCCAACTAGGAATGGGTAAGGATAGGGAAAACAATGATATATCCTCCTCAATATGGAAGGATAAAGCATCAACCCCCACATTTTATTTACCCTTCTTATATATAATTTCATAATCATACCCCAACATGTTAGTGATTCACTTATGTTCTTCTGGTGATCACAAACTTTGATATAGGAAATACTTCAAATTATGATGGTCGTTCTTGATTTGGAGACATATCCCTATAAGATATGGATGCCATGTCTCAACTTCATGAAGGATGAGGATCATCTTTTTATCATATGTGGGATTTCCCAAACTATTATCACACAACTTCTCATTGGTGATGATCAGGAGAACCCTTCTTCCATCCAATAGGTGCACTAAGAAAACAAATAAACATCATCAATAATTATGAAACCAAAGTGACTTGAATCTTGATATTATAATTGATATGTATTCATGTGTATATTAGGTACAATAAACCATATAATTAGCATTCATCTCTTTATCTCTCGTATCATTATAGATAACTTGTGTAATAATACAAACATGTTATGCTCTGATTTACTTTTATCTCATCTAAGTACTTATTATTTGTTTTCATTTATATTTATGTTTTTGAACCTATAACATAATCAATTGTATTCATATCAATCTTATTGCAATGATCTATTTATATTTATATTTTCTTCTTTTAAATATGAAAACTAACAAAACTACTTATGTTTAGTTAATCATATTGTTAGAGAAATAATCTACCTTAGTACCATGATGATCTACCTAGGAGACATAGTCATTTTCCTTGTGCTTATGTTCTATGGTATAACTTAGGTTATACTAATCAATATTGGTCAAATAGGTGATTTTGGCTCATTAATTGACAGTTGAGGTGCTCCACTTTGATCATTCTACCATCCAGGCACATGCATTAATTGCAAACCACTTTCATCTTTGACTAGGGGAGCTAGTGTGTGAATGTGGTTGTTTTGTGGTCTCCTTGGTCATTTATTTGGCTCCTATGGACTCTCCCACTCACCCATACGCTCTCCCACGCTATCCTTCCCTCATTAATTACCCATGCATGCTTCTTACCTATTCACACATGCTCACACATGGATTCGTGACTGTTTGGTTAGGTTTGGGAGCCTATTGGTCAACCTAGGGGGGTTTAGGGGTCAAATCTTATCCTGACACTTGTATGCATTCACATGTCCTCCAAGGGCTCACGAATCTTCTCCAATGTACTATAAATATGTATCACGCACACCTACTAAGTGTTCTGTAATATAATGGTTAGATATTGGCACCATTCATATGTGTTATTTCAATGTCTTTGTTCTTCTATTGCATATTTTGTCAAATTCTTTGATTGTAAATATTCATCTAGCTCCTAGATCTCACTAAGAATCAATTCTCACATGGCATTAGAGCTAGTTGGAGCTGAAAAAAATCTAGATAGGTTTGAGTTGTTGTTTAGGGTATATTTCCAGAAAATGTAAGTGTTTTCCATTACAGGTTCTTACAACAACTTCAAGAGGCAATGTCTCTATGATGTCTTCAATGGTGTTGTGATTGAGCCAGAGTCCTATGAAGAGAAGTGTGATTGGATTAATGATTGTGATAGAGCCTATGGAACTACATGTCTCACTATACCTCCAATAATGCACTATCTCCTTAATTATGTTGAGTACCCATTTGAGATTTGGAGAAATCTAGATGAATTTCTTGGCATGCAAAAAGAATATATGATCTATATGGATAAAAAGCAAGTGGGAAACTCCTTATGTGTTCTCCCTCCAAAGATATTGACCTCATGCATTTCTCAAGAAGTTGTTCGAAATAAAGAAGAAGAAGGCAGAGAAAAAGAGAATTGTTATAATTTTTATGAGAAATTCACTGGGGGCCATTGATGTGCCAAGAAAACACTCTATCTCTTGGATGTGGATTATCCGCTTGCACCTAAAATTTCTAATGATACTCATGATCCAGTAGATGATGACGACAACATTCAGTAGCTACCTATTGACCCTCCTACTCAGGACGACCATCCAGAGATATATCTTCATGCATTAGCCAGATTCACCACCCCACAAACCATGTGGGTCAAGAGTTTCTTCAATAATCTCCCTCTTACAATACTCATTCAGCAAATGATCCAACTCAAATTTCTTCCTTTGTGGCTTCCTCTCTTTTCCAAGAAGCTATTTTTCATGAAGATAACATACAAGTTGCCGCCATCAATATTTTTCAAGATTTATCTTTTCATTCTATGTCTTTCTCCTCTATGTCTTCTATTACGAATGATGAATATGTGTTGCTATTTCATGATCATAGTGAGACTTCTCCATAAGATGGGTTTTCTTCATATGAGAGTATTGGTTCAAAAGATGGTCAAGGAGAATTTTGGAAGTCAAGTGAAGATATCTCATTGATTCACACTCTTTTGTTTCCTATGTATTCCTCCACCATGACTAGTAGAAATCCTTCAAGTTCATTTGAAGATGGAGAATCCTTAGCCATCACAATGGCACATTTGGGACTCTTGTTCCGCCTTCTTGGAGATGATTATAACCTTCTTTCGAAGTTGATGATTCAATAGCCTTATGATTCAATTGGGGTCACCTATTCTCAAGCACTTCAAGCCTCTTTTGGACATGGCACCCTGGTTGGTTCGAAGTTCAATTTTGAAGAGCACCATTCGCTCTCCTATAAGTGCATTTCAGTTGTTCTACATGATCCCGGGATTCATCATGCGGATGCATATATTCCTGAGTTGGTTGAGCACATTCCACTTCTTCCCAAGAAGAATATTCCTACAGATATACTCATCTAGTTTGGAGTGTATACGAATTTTGTTTTCTCTGTCATCCATTTTTGAGGGGAGGTTTTCTCCCATGAAGTTCTCCTCCTTACCTATGTTACATGGATCAATAAAATTTTGTTGTAAAAGGTGACTTATGCCTTAGATTCCAAAGCCTTAATAAATCATGTTGAATAAGTTGTACTAAGTTAGGATTAAGGGGGGAGGAGGGGGGGGGGTTGTTAGAGAAATAATCTACCTTAGTACCATGACAATCTACCTAGGAGACATAATCATTTTCCTTTTGCTTGTGTTCTATGGTCTAACTTAGGTTCTACTCATCAATACTGGTCAAATAGGTGATTCTGGATCATTAATTAAAAGTTGAGGCACTCGACTTTGATCATTCTGCCATCAAGGAGCTTGCATTAATTGCAAACCACTTCCATCTTTGACTAGGGGAGCTAGTGTGTGAATGTGGTTATTTTGTGATCTCCTTGGTCATTTATTTAGATCTTAGGGACTCTACCACTCACCCATGTGCTCTCCCATGCTATCCTTCCCTCATTAATGACCCAAAAATGCTTCTTACATGTTCATACATGCTCACAATAGGATTTGTGACTGTTTGGTTAGGTTTTGGAGCCTATTGGTCAACCTAGGGGGTTTAGGGGTCAAATCCTATCTTGACACTTGTATGCATTCACATGGCCTCCAATGGCTCATGAATCTTCTCCAATGTACTATAAATATGTATCATACACACCTACAAGGTGTCTTTTAATATAATGGTTATATATTGGCACCATTCATATGTGTTATTTCAGTCTCTTTGTTCTTGTATTGCATATTTTGTCAAATAATTTGATTGTGAATATTTCACTAGCTCCTACATCTCACTGAGAGGAAATTCTCACACATATTTAAAAATCATTTACTCATTTATTTAAAAATATAGAAAAAATGAATTTGTCCATTTATTACCTCACTTTTCTCTCCTCTTTACTTGAAGATTAAAATGGTTATGTTAAAGAAGCACCACTTTCCATAATAATAAAATGGGATTCCTCCCTAAACCTCATTAAAGCTATGCCAGTTTTACTCTATGTTCCTTAGTGGTGGTCATACCTCTAAGAGACAACAGACCAATACTCTCACCAATGAGATCCCTATATTCCTTATATTAAAATTCATTATTAAAAACATACTTTAGAATATATGTCTATAATAATCTCAACTTAACCCAGGTCATCTTAATATTTGTACACCCAATTCCCCACCTTTTTTATATGAGTAAGTAGGAAAATTCTATTATAGTACAAAAATATGGTACAATAGGATGAGTTACAAGAAGTCCTGGAAAACAACCCCTGTCTGGACTAAGACACAGCTAATAAGGTCTGCCTCGCTTATCTTAACTAAACTAGGTAGAAAATGAAAAGGTTTTAAACAATTACAAAACTGAAACTAAATACACTGTGGGAACCTCAAGGACGGGTTCCCACCAACTTTCAAAATAGTTACAAAACTTAAACTAACAGGGACTTAAAACATAGACTACTATCAACTCGTTGCCATCCAAGGAAAACAGAGAAGTCTTCAGACGATCTGGGAAAATACCGAAATCGACATAGAAGGCCATAAGACTGAAATTGACATATTTCAAAACAACAAAAAGACATAGGACCACTACCATGGATTCCATACTTAACTTCTAGGGCCCTGGTAGTGATCCTTGCATTGAACCGGAGAGGTGCTTACAGGCGAGTTGGCCAGGGTATTCCCAGGGGTGGTGGCACTAAACCCTAAGCTTACCAGCATGTCCTAAACAATCTGCTCTAGGAATTGGAAACCAGCGGCACTCTCCTGCTACCCGCGACGGATGATGTCTAGGGCGTCACGGATCCCTTGGGTAGTCTGAATCTTTGCCTAGATGTCCTGAGCCAACAATATGTGAATGGTCCAAAAGGGGTTGGGCAACAAAGGTCACCCCATCAGGGCCTCAAACTCCTGAAGGAGGTCAATTTATAGAATGGCAATGAAAGCCTCAATAGAAGTTGGCATTTCCACCATGTACTGATCACCCCGGCTGAAGGGTTTCGATACCGGATCGTCGCCCCTTGATGGCATAGAGTCATTCATAGCACTAGGGGAAGCCTCATTGTGGCTATCTCCCCTGTTGTTTCCTCTCGACCGATTATGGGTTGTCCAGTAGCGTGGCATGGTGATTGCACACAGATGGATTCTTGGAAACAAGAGGAATAGGATCGACACCTTGCTTGGGTCCTTACGTTTTGTAGAACCCAAATTTTTAGAACAATCCTCCTCCGAATCCTCCCATCCACAGACATTCTCCATAACTCTACGCGTGCTTTCGGCCTTGCTTGCCATTATTAGCTACCCATCCCCCCATTCCATCAGATCACTCATCATGTGCAAAGGATTCGCCACCTTTTGCTTCACAGGGGGCCAAATAATACAGACATCCACCATAATTCCCATTCTTACCACCTCAAACGTAATCTCTGAACACTTGAACTTACATGCTTGTCCTCTCCTCCACCCTTCCCACAGATCGAATTGCAAAGAGTCTCTGCCTGCAGATATAAATCCAAGCTCGGCTCTCCTGCTGTCGACCTGACCTTTCGCTGCCCCCACGTGCTCCATACCAATGCTGCATGTTTAGGCATGCATCAAACTGGCCCCACCTAGCGATTGGGAATTTTTTTGTCTTTCCGTGTCAGCCACCATGATATTCGTTGGTTCTCTACGTGATGTCGGCATGGTGTCCGTCTGTCTTCCCATTAAATATTGATGCCACCTGTTGTTCGCATGCAGCGGGATGGTTTGAGTCAGGTAGTTGTACGGGTTACAGTTTCCTTCCTTATCGTCCTCCGCCAACTTCAAGCAACATTTCCAAATAGCCTGGGTATTTCCCCTGTCGTCAATTTCCTCTGCATGGAAATATTTACTGCTTTCCACTCCTGCGTTTGCGAGTGCATCCACCACCTTTTTGCCCTCCCATTTAGCATGCGAGAACAGAATGGCTTCCTAGCCTGCGAGGGTTTTCCTGAGGGTGCTTAAGCGACCCTCCCATCTCCAGTTCTTTGAGACTTGGGAATTTGAAGCACCCTGTTGAAGCCGACGAGCTAAATTGATAATAATTTGAGACTCCCCCTCCACCACCAGTGGAGTTTTCCCTGTTTGCAACGCCCATTTCAAACCATTGATAAGTCCTTTAAGCTCGGCCATATTGTTAGTATTGCTTCCTATTGATCCCTGGAATAAACTGAGAATATCACCCTTCGAATTCCTTATAGCGCCCCCATAACCAGCGGGACCAGCATTACCTTTGGGCGCACCATCGACATCGAGTTTGAATGAGCCAGCTGGAGGTCCTATCCAGGAGTTCTGGCTAGAGATGGATGATGGAATTGAACGTGAGATCAAATTGTTGGGAGGTAATTCCCCAATCCCTAAATCATATAGAATAATTCATTCATTTGCTTCGGCTATAAATTCCTCCTGCGCCCACTGGTGTAGAGTGATAGTTTCTTTTAGATGAGCTTCTATGGAATTCCATATTTCCCCTTGTTTTCTTGATTTGTTTTCAAAGGTCCGTCTGTTGCGGGTTTTCCATATTTCCCATAATGTGAAGCCAGGTAGAAGCTCCCACAGGCGGTTGACAATTTTATTTTTAAAACAATTCATAGGCCATTCTGCTATTGTGACGTCTGATTGTCCTTTGTGGCGGTGGTTTCTTCTGAAAATTACCATCGCTTTATCCCAAATTGAGTCTACTACTTTGCACTCATCCAGCAGATGGTTGATTTTTTCATTATTCTCCTCACACATGCAACATCTAGACGGTCCATAGAATCCTCTTATTTGCAGGTTATCCCATGTTACGATACGTCATTTTATCACCAGCCAGCAGAAAAAAGAGACCTTTGGGCACCATCCTCCTATCCATATTTTCCCCCATTTGGCTTCAGGCTCCATGTTCTGAGTCCCTGTTAGCAGCCCTAGGGCTTCTTTAGGGTTGAAGTTACCTGAATTGTCATACCCCCATCTGAGCTTATCTGGCTCCTTGTTCTTGGAAATTATTTTAGAGTAGAGATCCGATAGAAAATAATCAATGTCTTCCCCGGGTGCTTGGGCTTGCCACCAACTCAGTTCCTTCCACGTCCTGAAAAGCTGGTCCTCATTGCGAGTATACCAGAAATCCGCCACCTCTCCATGGGAGTGATTCTGGAGGAAGGTGGGAAGTAATGGGGAATCGTCCCCGCATGAAATCATCGGTTCCTGGTTCAGAGATTCACTTGCAAATCGAGCAGTTTGACCATTTCGCACCTCCCATAAACTATGATTTTGAACCAATCCTCTGTTTTCCTGGGTGGACTTCCAGATGCTTGAGCCTAGGAGGTTTTCTTGAAAGTGAACCAGGGATTCCTTGGTCCATTGGGGGGCGTATTTTAAATGCCATAGCTTGGCCCATGGCTCCTCCATATAATTGACCCATCGCCACCAAATTTTGGTGCCCATAACTTTATTATTGTCAAGAGGGTCTTGTAGCCCCAATCCCCCAACAAACTTTGGAGTGCATATGGTTTTCCAATCCACTAGAGGCCACTTTCTGTTTCCTTTCGATTCTCCCCATAGGAAGTTCTTCTGAATATTCCTGACTTGTTTTATAATAGATTTCAGGGCTGCTAGCACTGAGAATAGGTAAATGGGCATTACCTGAAGAACCAATTTTACCAGGATGAGTCCGCTTGGGAAATTGAGGGCTCTGTAAGTCCATTGATTGAGCTTTTTGTTGATTTTGTCTACCAATTCTTTCCAAGATATTTTCTTGATAGTTGATTCTGCCATCGTGTTAGATGGAATATTTCACCTCCTGCGGACAGCAAGGTGTTCCACTGGTCTGAATGGTTCAGATCCAGAACAAATAGAGGATAGAGGTTGAAGACTCTCCCTAGATGCTATAGATATCTAGAATACAAGGATTTGACAGTTCACCTATGTACCTGCAAAAAATCTCAACACAAAATGAATCAAAGCAACCAGAATATGATCTACTAATCTATGCTAGTGACTAAGGAATCTAGCAACATATATATGTGAAATCACAACAACAACATCATATGTGGGACAGAAATCAACTTGCATTAGAAATATGAAGAAGTTTACAACCAAGCCTTAGTGTTGACATGCATCTCCATGAAACCAGCTCTTCATCCCCAAAATCTCCGACTCTAGCTCTCTATGCTCTCTCCAAATGATCTTGGGCCAAGAATCAATCCAACAGCATAACAATACCTTCAATGTTCTCCCCTCAACCATGGCTATGAGCTCATAATTATAGGGCTTTAATGGATAGAGATGGTTGAGAAATTAGTGGGTGAGGTGGCCTCTAAGATCCTAGGATGAAGGATCTTGAGCTCAACCAACCCACAATAGCAGGGATAAGGCAGTACACGAGGCTTATCATCTAGAAGTCAAGAAACTTCTCTTTTTCCCTTTTTACCCAGGGTACCGTGCTTCTCCTTCTATGACAAAGCAGTTTTGGTAATAATTTCCTATGGACCAAGGGCAATGGGCAATGGCACCACTTGTGGACAACCGATGAACGACAGTGTGAGCAGGGGTACCGCTCTTGGATAAAGGGGCATGCGCGGTGCTGGGAATTTGTATGACAGATTGATGAAAAACCATTTAGTTTCCACTCCAGAAGCTGGGATTTAGGGCAAGTAGGTATGTCAAATGTCTTATCACATGATGGTGACAGGATTTTGGTATAACAGGATGCCCCCCGAAGCATGAGTCTTAGAGTGATACGATAAACGAGAGCTTTGAGAACAAGTCATCGCCAGGAGATGAAAATGTTGGCTCGATCGGAGTATGCAGTCAAGTAGGCATCTATAGTACATCAGTATGTTGACTCATAGACATAAGTAACCAAACTCATAGCTGCAGACTAATATAAGGTAGATCCATGAGTGGAATAAATAAGCATGGCTACTAGAATATAGCATAGATCCATGTGATAGAGGACTCAAACTTGGACATATCTACCAGACATATAACGTAGATCTATGTCATACAGATGCAAATTTGAGCATATCCATGACCATACAAATGTGGATCCATGCTAGATATACAAAACTCCATCGCAACCTGGGGAAAAAGCAATGAGCACTTTTAAACAAATGCCCAGGGTCTTCATCTCATCTTCCATAAAGTACAATTCTATCCATGTGATTACAATGATCTGAAGTCGAACATGGTAGAAACCACTTGATTACCAGCCAATAATGTGAACCGTTAACAAGTGTGAGGGAGATCACCATTAATGTCAATGATTCCCAATGTACCCTAGTACAATCTACTGAGTGAGAATAGATGTCCTGATGTCGAACACCCAGTCAATTCTATCGATCAAAGGTCAATGATGTGAACCTATGTCGAGAGTGAGAGAATCTGTCATTAAGGCATACAGATCTCAAGGTACTAAATATTGTTTCTAAGACTATTTCCCGGATGATGAGCTAATGTCGACGGGAATAGTCTCGTCGAAGGAGGGCCATGATGAGTCCCACATCGACAACACGAAACTCGGAACATAGTTCTGGAATGATGTGAATGTAGTAACCACATGACTGACTCAAAAATACTAACACAAAGACTATGTAGACTGCAGAGGTAAAACTTCTTCAGATCCCCTTTGAACATCGGGCGGCATGACAAAATGACTTGGCAGCATGACTAGACAGGACAGATACACAATGCGACAGTGGACATTGCATTCTTTTGAAATACTGAAAGGATTGGCATGACTCATGAAAGTGGATCATCACGGAGATCAGATAAATACCCAATTGACTAACATGATTTTGCAAACAAGTGCCACGTTCAAAGGTAACGACAAACAACTACCATTATTTGCAAAATGATTCCCTTCCCATTTTCCCCATCATGATCGATGAGTGCCTCTTTTCAGTTTTACGAGTTCAAAGAGGGTAAAAAACACTCGATATAGCTTGTCAGAAGACAAGTCCAGTCTCATATGTTTTATGAACCTGAGAGAGGAGGGGTTCGTTCCCAAGACGTGTCTCTCAATGTTTAATTTTAACGAGTCCACTGAAAGAAAACTCGGTATCGTTCATGTTTAGAGAGTTTGAACGAACACAAAAGAAAAATCCATGGGGGTCCTTTCTCGTATGATTTAGTCTCTAAGGCCCGAAAAAGTATAAAATCATACCTTAGAGAACTCTTCCATTCATGATTGGCTAGAGTGTTTCTTTCTTGTAAATAGTCCTATCCGAACCGAGAAAGAGATAACCTGCCGTCAGACGAATGACTCTTCAAATACTTTAACGAGCGTGAAGAAGACAAGATTGCTCGACGATCTTTTCGTATTTAGGGAGCCTAAAAAGATTTTAAAGAGAAATCCATTAACCTTTTTCATGTTTGAATCCAGAGCATGAAAAAGTAATAAACTAAGCTCAAACCACTTTTCATGTTTTAACTAGAGCAAAAAAAATGAAAAGTAAGCTCAACACCATCTTACTGTTTTTAACAAGCTCAAAGATCAGTTGAAAGAATGCTCAGGGATTGGTTTCATTTTTATGCAAGCTTGAAACCAATGGGTAAACTATGCTTGAAAAATCCCATTAACATTATATACATAGGTTGGAATCATGTCCCTAGCCGAGTCACCAGATTTGTTAGCTGGAATATTTCACCTCCTGCGAACAGCAAGGTGTTTGACTGGTTTGAATGGTTTAGATCCAGAACAAATAGAGGATAGCAGTTGAAGACTTTCCCTAGATGTTGTAGATTTATGGAATATAAGGCTTTGATAGTTTACCTGTGTACCTACAAAAAATCTAAACATGAAACGAATCAAAGCAACTAGAATATGATCTACTAATCTATGCTAGTGACTAAGGAATCTAGCAACATATATATGCGAAATCACAACAACAACATCATATGTGGGACAAAAATCAACTTCCATTAGAAATATGAAGAAGTTTACAACCAAGACTTAGTGTTGACATGCATCTCCATGCAACTAGATCTTCATCCCCAAAAGCTCTGACTCTAGCTCTCTATGCTCTATCCAAATGATCTTGAACCAAGAATCAATCCAACATCATAACAATACCTTCAATGTTCTCCCCTAAACCATGGCTGTGAGCTCATATTTATAGGGCTTTAATGGATAGAGATGGTTGAGAAATTAGTGGGTGAGGTGGCCTCTAATATCCTAGGATGAGGGATCTCGAGCTCGACCAACCCACAACAATAGGGATAAGGCAGTACATGAGGCTTATCATCTAGAAGCCTCGAGAAACTTCTCTTTTTCCCTTTTTACCCAGGGCACTGCGCTTCTCCTTCTATGACAGAGCGGTTTCAGTAATTGTCACGTCCTGGTCTTGACCCCGTTACATTAGATGTATATGATGTATATATTGTAATGATCATGGTGTGGAGCTAAAGGCCAAGGCCCCGCCATTGATCGACTATGCTATGTTTTGGGATTTAAATTGTCACCGATGGTATATCGGGGCATGCGGCACATATTAAGTTTCAGCATCATGTACATATGCATCTATAATAAAAATAAACACAACCAGCTACGGTCGCGGCAACTAAATCGAAGGGGCATGATTTTCTAAGGATAAGGGGGGGGTGAAATATTTAACCTATGGGCCAATGGGGAAAAGCCAAATGTCTATGGGAAAACCCATCAAATTGTCAACTACCTTTCTTGTCTTTTTCTCCAATCATTTATTTCTGCCAGAATGTGGTTGAGTTAGTTATTGCATGCAAGGGGAAGAGTATGGGCAACCAAATTCGAATTGGGCAGAGACCCATTTTTCAAAAATGTGTTCTGACTTCCTTGGCAAGGAAAATTCCCAAAAACGCAGGCCATTCTGCCATACAACCACGTTTTCCATTTTCCAGACCATTCTTCTTCACGTGGGAGCTTTTGGGGAGCAGTGGAAGTATTTCCTGTGTGTTTGGATCCCACGTTTTGGCTGTTGGCTTCGTTTTTCCCATGGATTGGAGGCCGTTTTTGTAATTCCAGGGCTTGGGTTGCCTTCCTCACGTTTTTGGAGCTGCTGGTGCGTTCTCCATTCACATTTTTGTGATTTCATGTGTTTCTTACCATGGCTGTGAAGAGCCATTCACGTTTTTGGCTGTCTCACTGACTTTTGGGTCTCACGCACTGGCTATTTGGGACGTTTTCCCCTGCGGTGAGTTGTGCTCACTGATAAGCTACAGGACTGTGTGTTTTCCCCCACGTTGTGAGCTGTATTTGCTGTTTCATTGGGGCTGTGTAATTCGTTTTCCTATTTAAACTGTGATAGCTAAATTGGTTGCCTAAGTGCAATGGTTGGTCTTTGGACTGTGTGAGGAGTGAGGACTTTGGCTTGGTTGCTTGATAAACCTGTTGTTAGAAACCACACAGACAAAACTAGAGGGCTGGCCTTCTTCTCCATCACCCCTGAATAGCACTGGAAGGGAATGCAGGGCCTGAGGGACTGTGTAGCAGAGAAGGGACTGATTCCTTGTGTTGGGTGTGGATGGGTGTCTTAGAGGTCAGGCTAGTTTTGGTGTGGGTGTTCTTGGCTCTGTAAGGAGCTCACCAGCTTAGCAATTTCCTTCTTTAGCTCCTTAATGGCCCGATAAACCCAACTTAGTTGGCTTGGCTGTGTTTTGGGTTACCTTTGGCTATGTGTCAGTCTGCTAGTTCCCTTATTCCTTGGAGAATCATGCCCAGCTCGGGGGTGGCAGCGCTGCTGAGAGATTAAGGAGCACGCTGGCCTATGGTTGGGTGGAACGTTGCAGTGACGTAGCTGGTTGTGGAGCGAAGCTTTTATAAGATAAGTAATCTTGTGCATTTTACCTCTGCAATTCTGATTTACTGTCAATTAAAATGGAATGAGCATGTTGAATGAATGCTGGTTTGAATGCATATGGATTTCCGCTGTGCAAAAAATAATAATAAATGTTCAATGTGCATGATGTTTTCGCTGTGTACGTTAATTGAATGCTTGTAGGAACGCAATTGATTCCGTTGTGAATGATGATTAAAACGCACTGTGCATGACAAATATTCCTGTGCGCACATTTTAGATAAATGTTCAATTCGGATGTTAAGCATTCTGTTTTAGGCAATTTTTAAGCCGGTACATGTTCATGGGCGTCTAGCCCAGCCTGAATAAGCTCTTAGTCGCGTCCTCCTTGCCGGTCGGAGGCATGGGGACGTGACAGTAATAACCGCCTATGGACCAATGGCAATCGGCGGTGGCACCGCTTGTGGACAACCGATGAAAGGCGGTGCGAGCAGGGGTATCACTCCTGGATAAAAGGGCATGCGCGGAGCTGGGAATTTGTATAATAGATTGATGAAAAGCCATTTAGTTTCCACTCTAGAAGCTGGGATTCAAGGCAAGCAGGTATGTCAAATGTCTTATCACATGATGGTGACAGGATTTTGGTATAACACATCGGTGCTCCCAGATACTTTGAGGGGAGGTTGCCTTTCGAGAACTCCAAGATTCTGAGTATGTTTCTCTTGACAATCTGTAGGGTATTGAAGAAGTAAGTTTGAGATTTTTCCTTGTTGATTTCAAGGCCGCTAGATTCCAGAAAAGTATTCAAACATTCTTTAATTCCCCTGGCCTCATGAACCAATGAGGGGCCCATAAGCATATTATCATCCATAAATTGTTGATGGGTATGTGGGTCCATCCCAACTGCTAGAGATAATCCCTGAATTGTGTTCGCTACTCTCCTACTTTTGAGCATCCTTCCTAGTCCTTCCACTGCAATGATAAAGAGGAAGGGAGATAGGGGATCCCCTTGTCTAATGCCTCATGAAGAATTGAAGGGATTCGAGGGGGATCCATTGACCAAGATTGAGAAGAATGCAGAGGAGACCATATTCATAACCCAGTTTGTCCAGTCCTCTGCAAAGCCAAAAGCTTTAAGAATACCTACCAAGAACTACCAATTTAATTTATCATAAGCTTTGGAAAGGTCTAGTTTTAGGAGCATACCTGGAGTCTTCATGGATTTAAGAGAATGGATAGTTTCATGGACTAGAATGATGCCATCCAGAATTTTCCTTCCTTCTACAACCCCTGCTTGTTCTGGTGAGATGATATGAAAGGAAGAAGGGTTTTAGAATATTTGCAATTACCTTAGAAATGATTTTGTAGATGACATTACACAAGGAAATAGGTCTTAGTTTTTTGGGATCCTATGTTCTGCTTTATTTGGGTATGAGAGTTAGGAATGTAGAGTTGAGAGCTCTGAGAATACTCTATGATTTCCTAGAGTCCTCCACGAAAGCCCAAATTTATTCCTTCGACCAGTCCCAACAAGCGTGGAAGAAATTAGAGGTGAATCCATCCAGTCCCAGAGCTTTATTTTTTTCCATTTTATTTACAGCAGTCTCTACTTCCTTTATCTCAATGGATTTTCCCAGAATTTGATTATGATAATCCGTGATAAGCTTGGGAATATAGCTTAACACTTCTCTCCGGGATTACTCCCTATCTCTGTCTGGTTCCTACAGGAGCTTGGAAAAATAAGAGTTCAAGGTAGTTTCAAGTTCTTCTTGAGTTCCTATTATATTCCCATCCTCCCTCTTAAGTCTATCCATACGATTCCCCTATCTATATGTTGAATGGCCACTTTGTGGAAAAAACTAGCATTACGTTCTCCTTCATGGAGCCATTTGACTCTAGCCTTCTGATTCTAATAGACTTCCTCTTGTTGTTCTCTTTGACTAAATTCCTGTAGCAGTAACTTTTCCTAAATCCTCAATTCTTCTAAGAATACACTATTCATCCCTTGAGATTGGTTTAGCTTGATTTTGTTCTCTAAGGATTGTTTTGCTTGGAATATATTGTCGAATGACTCCTTATTCCATTTCTTGATGTGACCTTTAGGGAGTTTAATTTTTTGTTGGAATTGATACATTCGAGTGCCTCTGATTGGTGGGAAACTCTCCCACCATTCCTTGAGTTTCGCATGGAAGTCCAGATGAAGAAGCCATAATTTCTCAAATCTGAAGGGTTTGCGAGGGTTAACTCCGACATTTTCCCATTCCATGCTGATGGACCAGTGATTCGAACCTGTTGCTGGCAGAACCACCACTTTCAGGTCACCCCTTTCCAACATGACTGACTCTGAGAGTAGAAACCTGTCAAGTCTGTAGGCTATCCCTTTGTCTCCCACTTGTTTATTGTTCCAATTGAATATGCCATTGGAAGTTCTAACATCTATCAAATTAAGGTCATTAATAATAGTATTAAAGTGATTGCTTGCAGAGTTTAGGTTTCGAATACCCCCTTTTTTTCCTCGAGGTTCTTGATCAGATTGAAGTATCCCCCCAGAATCCATGCTTTGTCCTCGACTAAGGCTTTGATGTTTGAGATCGACTCCAGAAATGTTGGCTTCTATTCAGCCCTCGAGGGGCCATAAACATTGGATATGACTCCTCTTATTCTGGTACCTATGATGTGTAAATATGTCGAAAGAGTATAAGGAGTGGCTAGGAAGCCTAATAATTGCACCTCCTAAGGGTTCCATAGGATGCCTAGCCCTCCTGTAGCCCCTCTGGCATCTAAAGCTACTGATTCGCATCCCTTCCATACTTTCTGGGCAATACTTGATGGTTCTTCTCCCAAGCATTTTGTTTCTTGTAGAAAAACTATCCCTAACTTGTCTTTTTCAATCCTTCTTCTAAGAAGGCATATTTTAAGAGCGCTCTTACATCCTTTGATATTCCAAGTTGTAATCTGCATCAAGAATAGATTAACTAGAGGGTGATAGGGAAACATCTATTGGTGGATACTGCCCTGATGCCACCGGTTTTTCACCTATTGCTTTGATTCTTTGAACATTGCTTGGTCTTCCCCTCTTTTCTTTTTTCTGGTTTTTCTTACCATCGGTGACTTTGAGGGATTCAACTACAACCCCTAAGGAGTTTGAATTTTTGGCTTGAATAATGGCTTTCTCCAGCAGGGAAACTTGCTGGGGGGGAATCTGGGTTGGATTTTTGTCGGAGCATGCATCTTCTAGCCCGTCTAGGTCTAGATCTCCTATTTTCATATCTTCTGAGACAAGTTCCATTGTCCCTGAGTCTTTCTTGGCCTCCTCTTGTTGTCACTGGATAAGAGGTTCCGGATTGGATTTTACTATTTCTTGTTTCTTTTTTGGGGTTTTCTCTGTCTCCTTTCCCTGGTTTTCTTTGTTCTGTTCACTTTGTTGTTCTACTTGGAGTTTTTCCTTCGCTAGCTCTACTTGTTTGTTTGTGTTACTATTTGCCTGATCTTCTTGGAGGGTCTCATACTGGTTCTGGGTCTGCACTCTTTTATTTACTTCTGGTCCTGAAGTCTTCCTCACTTGTCGTTTCTTGTTTTGTATTTGTGTGAATCCCTCTACATCCTAGTTGTCTTGGTCTTTCTTCCCCCCTGGTATTTTATTTTGGGGGCAGTCTCTGAATAGATAGTCGTGCTAATGGAATCTTCTGCATCTAAAAGGGATATGTTCATAATCTATGGCCTGAAACCATTCCTCATCTTCCCATGTTAGCTCGGTTCCATCAGGTAGATATCTGTAGATATCAAGGTAAATACATATTCTAGCATACGATATATATTTTCTTTGTCTGGTTTTCTCTGAGACTTTGATAAAGTTCCCCACTATGTTCCCGATGTCCATTAATATTTCTTCCTTCTGATATTCCATTGGGAGGGAATAAATTCTTATCCATACAGGAGCTATCATCGGGTTTTCTTTGTCAGGTTCGAATCTCTCTTTCCATGGCCTGAGAAAGAGGCCCGCCGAGTTGTAGAAGTAGAGGTTGTTCTCGAAGATTTTTCATTCTATCTTCTTCATTAAAGAAAATTATTGTGAAGAACCCTTTGGCTCCCAGTTCAAGGTTGTAGTGTCCTTGGGGTTTCCACGTTGTGTTGATCCACTAGACAAGGGTCTTTTCTATGGGCCAGATCCCAACGAATTTTCCTATGAGAGCCCTCTCTTTCATTTATTGAATATCCTCCCTGAATATTTCTGATTTGATCTGCAGTTTTGGAACAGTCTTGGATTTCAGGACACATTGCCCTGTCCTTCTTATGCCCTGATTATTTGTTTCTTCCTTTCTGATTCCACTACTACCTTCCCCATCTCTAGGCATTATAGAAGCATTGATTACTCCTTTCCCCTTTTCATTTTATTTTCCCAAGATAACAGAAACCTTCTCTACTAATTCATTCCTTCCACGGTCCCTCTCCCCCGAGGAGGAGCAGGAACCATCTTGAATGGTCTTTCTGAAACGTCTTCGACCTGTGCAATCATCGTAGATCCTTCCTCCTATGTCCCCAAGCCCCTGCCTTCATTCAAGTTGTAGAGCCCACCAACATTCCTCCACTCATAAGTAACTTAAACATTGGTGCCTCCAATTCCCCACCTTTGTTTTTGAGGAAATTAGGACATTCAATTTACAGATGAAAAAAGAGTCAAAGAATTGTCCATCATGGATTCTTACATTGGTGAAATTGAGGTTTTGGTATTACCTTCAATGGGGTTTAACTCTATCCAATCACATAATTATACTTACACTTATGCTCAGGTGTGACCTTTCCTATGAAAAACACATGGTTGTATTTGGTAGAATATATGGATGACATGGCTAATAAGAAACAACTACTGATGACATCATACCTCCAAAATATGCATAGCACATTATTGATCCACATGGGTATCCTTTGAGGAATAAGTTGAGAAAATTATATGGTCAAACCCCTATTGCAGTGGAGCTTTATATACCAAATGTCCAAAACAATTTTCCAAATGCTATGCAATTGTCAACTAAGACTTCATCTATAATCCTATGCATTGAAATGCAAATCCATCAAGGTTTTCAAAAGACCACCTTGAAAATATATATTTAGGGTCATCCTTTCTAAAAATCCCCTCCACTAGTCATGAGTATCTAACGTTTAGAGGCGATTGTTAAAACAACACCTCCAAAAGTTAAATTATCATGAATTTTTTGGGGGGTGGTTTGAAAAAATGGCCTTGAAAAGTATATTTAGGGGAGTATTTAGAACCCCCCAACCCCTCCCTAAAAAATGTCATGAGAGTTGAACTTTTAGTTGTGGTTTCGCCGAGAGGCGCTCTACAGCCCAGTATGGGGGAGATCTTGTAACGTTACGTAACATTATGTAACGTTACGTAACGTTATTTTTATTAATAAAAAATAAATTTTTTAATTATAGGCCAAAATAAATGTCGGCCAGAAAAAAACCTAATATGGGGGGAATGTTGTAACTTTCCTACCTAACAAAACAATAAAAAAGTAAAAATTTAATTATTCGTAAAAAAATATGGGTGAGGAAAAAAACACAATATGGGGGAGATGTTGTAATGTTTTTACTTAACAAAATAATAAAAAATGTTGGCCTTGCACATGGTTTTAAAACCATAAACCATGTGCATGGTTTTAAAACCATGCACATGGTTTATGGTTTTAAAACTATGTGCAAGGCCTTCTAAACAACCCATCGTTTTATTGTACATGGTTTAGGAGGGCCTTGCACATGGTTTTAAAACCATGTGCAAGGCCTCCTAAACAACCCATAGTTTTATTGTACATGGTTTAGGAGGGCCTTGCAAATGGTTTTAAGACCATGTTCAAGGCCTCCTAAACAACCCATGGTTGTAGGAGGGCCTTGCATATGGTTTTCAAAACCATGTATGGGGAAATGTTGTAATGTTAGTTCATAACAAAATAAAAAATAATAATAAATATTATATGTGGGCCATAAATAATATTAAATATTAATAATAAAATATTATATGTGGACCTTAAATAAAAATATGTGTCTTTTGGTTTGAATCAAATCAATGGATACCTACAAAGAGATTTGATCCCTCTCGGCGCCTGATAGAGCCTAGGATTTGGATCTACGCTGGTATTTAAAATATCACCTCTAAAAGTCATTTTTTTCATGACTTTTTTTAGGAGATGGTTTCAAAAAAATGCCTTGAAAAATATATTTAGCAGTTCTCTTTGTAATCCCCCCCCACCTCCCCCCCACCTTTCCCAAAAAAAAGTCATGTGAATTTAACATTTAGAGGAATTTTCTTATAAAATCCCTCCAAAANGGCGGGGGGGGGGGATTATTAGCAGGAGAACCCTTGTATTGTAGTGCAATAGTGTGGTATGAGAAACAAAAACCAAGTGGAATATAATCCATCAAAATCACCTATGGGTCGCACCCATTTTGGACCACACCATCCCCTAGCATGGTTGAATTTTAGGTGGCTCATCCTGTTGTCATGGAGTTTTGAACCCCAAGCCACTTAGCAAACAAAATCCGCTGAAACCAATTCCACTAGTGAGAATTGACCAAGGGGTTAACAAAATTCCCCCAAATTCCTAAAACAAATGTTAGATAGTTTTACTTAGACCACTGCTAAAAGTTTTAAATTTTGTAGTGAAATTACTTACAATATCTAACTCAATAAAAACAAAATTAAATGTACAACAAATACAAATCCTATCGTAATATGGGGGGGTGAAACATCTTAGGATTTTGCTAGATTTGTGCCTATCATAGAGTGAATAATCCCACTCTAGAGAAGGATCTTCATCAAATAATGAAGAGAAATTAGATAGAGTGATAGATTTAAATATTTTCAAGATGTTTATGAATTTAAATATTGAAATATATGAATGTGGATTATGTTGTTTACAAATGTTAATAAGGGTATTCCACACATTTAAGTATTTCATTCATATTCTAATGCTCCACCATCCAATCCCATTTTAGTAAATTTCAATCCTTAGATCAATCAATTTGTTATGATCCAATGGCACACTTGTAGTTGTTTGTTATGATTTTTTAGAATCTATTTATTTTGATTATTTATTATTCTTTTTTAAGAAATGAACATTATTTTACAAATAAAACATAGTTTTTAAGTGTGATATGATTTGTATCTATGTCCCCAGATTATGTGGTAATTGTGATGGTGATTAGACTCAAAAACATGATCCACAATTACATGACATCAATGTAGCAATGGATAACCCTAACTCTTTATGCTAATGCCTAACAAAATTTTCACAATCACTTATATCACCACAATGGATTCAATAGTTTTTAAAAGTCAAAAAATTATGTAAAATAGTTAATCAAGGAATTTAGGTAAATGCATGTCTTATATACAAAATTCCTACAATCACTTGTATCACCACAATGGATTCAATAGTTTTTAAAAGTAAAAAAATAATGTAAAAATAGTTAAATCAATAAATTTAGGTAAATGTATGTCTTATATTTTTAAAAGTAAGGCTTGTTAAAAAGAAATGATATTCATCTTCAACTCTTTTTATATTACAAATTTAAAAAAAAATCACATCAAAGTATTTTTATTTTAGTTGAATTGTTTTTTATGAATCTCTAAACATACCTTCTAACCACCACATTAATAACATGCCATTGGGTCTTGCATCAATGGCACTTAAGGCCCACTATATCAATCAAGACTTAAAACTACGTTCTAACCATGCCATTAATCAAATGCCATTATGGTATTACATCAATTATGGTTAATGTCCACTACTATGAACCACTAAGTCTATCTCCTACCCCACATTAATGACATGTCATTGGAGTCTTGCATCAATGACACTTAATGCTCACTACCTCGGGAATATGCAACACCTTCAACACCTTTATCTAGTTTGAATTCAAAAAAAAAACAATAAATCTGGAATAAAGGATATTTGACCAAGTAAAAATTACATCCCAACATCCATGCTAAACAAAATATGTCAAATAAAGATTACAATGATTCTGTATTGCTTACTTGGGTAAGGATAAGATAATCACTAAAATTGATAAAACTAACCTAACTATGACAAGATCCAATTAAACATATACATGAGAAATTAATGTTATCATGGAATAATCTCTAAGAATATGTAAAAGTGCATGCTAAAGTTTAAAAATATTTGGTGAAGCAACATGTGCATGTCAAAGTTAAAAAACAGATCTCGAATCACATAAATGTAGGAAGGAAACATCGACCATTCTTGTTTTAGTGATAATTTTTTTCGGGAACTACGAGAAACAAATCGATGAACCATCAGAAGCAAGGAAGAGCTATCATCCTCCCCTTCCCTTTCATGGTTGATATTTCACTTTTTATCATGTTTTTTGCAGTCTCAGGAGATTTTTTGAAAGAAGAAGAGTGTGCTCTAGGAAAAACTCTTCTTCCTTTCGGGAAGTGCACCAACGCACTCCCTGAAAAGGGAAATAACGTATAGGGTGCTCTGTCCTCTAGAAGAGGCTGCGCCATCACTATGTTACCATATGGAAAGTGCATTGGAGGTCGTGTCTCTCCAAAAAAAAAAAAATAGCATGAAATGTAAGTTTTATTTCAATGAATGAAGTCTGATAGTTTCCATATGGATGTCCCACGGGTTTTTGACTAAAACAATGGTGATTTGGAAGGAATGCAAACAAGAACTAGATTATTACCAAACGACAAATGACCCAATGAATTTGAGGGAACTAGGGGAGTGTGGACTCATTATGTACTTTAGGGTTCCAGGAATGAGAGCCCATATTCGTCTGTTGGATCATCTCTTACGGATGTGGGACTCGTATCCACAACATTTTCAGGTGGGGACCCACTTTCTAACGATTAATGTTGAGGACATCTACTTTCTAAATGGACTATCCAAGAGAGGAATTCAAGTATCACTCATAGGTCCCAGAGGAGGGGAAATGTCTGTCGATGACCTCATTGATGAGTATTGTAGAGTCGGAACAAGGACCTAAGGGGAAAATATTTTGATAAAACTTATTGTGGATCGACCATTGAGGACTGTAGCCTTCACCATAGAGAAGGTAGTGGGAAATAGAGTTTCTCATCAGACTACCTGCACAGATATGGTGTATGTGTTGGAGTGAATGGATCCAACCATATTCAAATGGAGTGAGGGGATATTAGTAAGCCTCAAATACCAGCTCACAAAGTGTCGAAGAAGTGAGCTGAAGCAGTTTGGATATGAGGAAATAGTAGTATGATTCTTCTTGGAGAGGGTGCCTCTATTGTGTCCTCAGGTGTCTCTCAGCAGATTGGAGCCCAAGGATCCATGAATGTTTAGTTGGGTCAAGGCCATGGGCCGTCATGGGGGTGGTGGAGGGCCCACTGTGACTTATGGATCTATCTTCTTTCATTGGCTGTGAGGCCAACTACTGATGCTAGAGGGATATGCATATGTAGGGAGTGACTTTAGGGGTGACCCTAATCTTCCATTGCTTGAGAATGACCAATGGGATAAACGAGGTAAGAAAGATACTATCTCATTATGTTTTTATTTTATATTATATCTCATTTTTTTGCGATTTGGTGATACTAAGACATAACACACTATTTTGCATACATTGGCCCATTTCGACCTGCAGGAGCTTCACCTATCGAGAGGCGAGTGATGGTAAGAGATATAGCCACCAGAAGTGTAGAGGCAGAGGAGGAGATTCAAGAAATTGAATACAACCTACAGAGGTTTACTGTTGGTGTTCCTTACATTTCTATTGATGACCTTTCCAAGAGTTATCAATGCCATACCATAGAAGTATCATGGCATTTTGGGAGGCTACTCCATAGAGTGGCTCGTGTTTTTATGTGTTATCATGAGCATGAGGATTAGTCCATATTGAGTCCTATTTTTTAATCGCATATATAATACTGAAAGCTTCGAAGCTTCATATTTGACTTATCGATGTACTAGAAAATCCATGGTTTTACATTTTGGGTACACTGAAAGCTTATGGCTTCATTTTTTTTAGAGGTATCAATTATATATATAAACAAATTTTTATAGATGTGTGTGTATGTGATGTGTTATATGCATGAATGGCTACTTATATGCGTTTCCTTTTTCTTGATATTTTTACATGTGGTGAAATTTATAAATGAATATCAAACATGAGCTAAGTACCAATCCAAAACATAATTATCTAATGAATAAACCACTTCATTCAAATTTCTTGGGATGCGATGGTAGGAAACAAACTCAGAAGAACTCTCTAAGATCCAAACCCTATGAACCATATGAAGAAGTAAGGAGTTACAGATGGTATAGACTCAGTTTAATCGATGTACAACTAACTCTAATCTAAATAAACCCTAATATGTCTCACATCACTAGTTAAAGCTTAAGTTAACAACCCAATCAATGCATGGTACTCTGCAAGTGTCATGTGCCCATTCCAATAGGTCTACTAGTTGACAATGTTTCACCCACCTACTAGTTCCCTAGGTTGGGGGAGGAGGCATTAAACATTGCAATAAGGGAGATATGGGACCCAAGATAACCTCAGTTTATCATTTACACATTAATTTAGGTCATACAAATAATAAATATGGAGAAATTAAAGTGGCATTGCTTCATAAGGACATTTGTAGGTCCACGAGGGCCTTGGGTGGCTAGATTCCTCCTTACACATCTCATGACTTAATCCCAAATTTGAAATTATGAGTGATGGAAGGTTCTTGGAAGGTCAAGAGTAATAAAATTACATATCATTAGTCCAAGTATTCGAATGGGTGAGTAGGAGTAACTCCTGATAGAAGAGGAAGAGTCTAGGAAGAAACTAGGTGCCATGTGGAGCTAGATTCCCCATGCTTTAAGACAACAATGATGGACTATTCTATGACAAGTCAGACCTGATTGCAGACATTATTGATGAAATATGAAAAATCTGACATGAAAGGGCTAAGAATATCCACCAAGAGGTCTAATTTTGGAGTTAGAGGCAACCATTCAAATTTGGTGGAAGATGAAGGGTTGAGGAGAAGTCCAAGTGGCATGGAGGTTACTAAACATCAAGGATGAGGTGGAGGGAGCCTATGGGAATGAATTCAACCTTGGAGGAACTTATTAGGGTTATAAAAAAATTTCATGAGGAATGGAAATGGCTTTGGATCATTTTTGAATTTTCCTTTGGCATTTGGAGAACATTAGCTTGTCCTTTGCACAGTGAGTGCACACTTACCCTGCTAGTGAGCCAATTTTGAGAGATTGATATTATAATACAAGTTGGACATGGGCTATTCCACTAAGAAATATCATTTGGAGCTTCATGGATTTTCTTATTTCATATAGTAGGCTTCTTCTGTTCTTGACCCATCTCTCCTCCCATTCTATCAATTTCCACTTCCATATTTCCATGTTTTTCTATGAAGGTGCACTAGTGTGAATGGTGGTTGCACCCCATTGAGTTCAGTTGATGACCAAGCTATGATTTATGGTGTATGTCTATGTAATATCATTTTCACATGATCTTTAAGTTGAAAGCATAATAAATACATATGCAAATTCCACATTTCGAATCTTTCTTGTGACTAGTTTACATGTGATGATTTTCCCTTTCAATGGAGATTGTGTATCTGATGTATATTGTGAATTGGTTCAATGTTATATTATTTTAGTGAACTATTCAAATTATTTCAATGGTATATATTAATACTTCTCTGTTCCGAACCATTATATGCACCATTTATGAGTCAAAGTTGAGCTTTATTGTGTCATTTCCCTTAAGCAAATAGCAATGAAAATTTGCATTCGAATATGAATATTTAATCGTCTGTTGGAGAAATATTAAACACATATAATTAAATTAAATTAAGAATAATTATATTCCCAATACTCTTTTCTTAAATTTGGGAGGGTTTCTTAGGGTTTCTTAGGAGTTGGGGAATTGCATCATAAATTGCTAGTAATTTTGCCCTTTTTTCCATCATGCCCAATTCGAGATGCAGATGTCTATGAACTGTCATAAAAATATAAAATATTCAATTTAAGAGTCCTTATACTCCCCACATAAGTCCCTACCAAATTTTATACCCTCTTGAGCCATTCGAATCTCCCTAGGTCAAAACTAGTCACGACAATTTTTCCAAAATTCTGCCTTTATTGGGAATTTTTGAATTGGGACATTACAGGTGTATAATAGCATGATATTGGAACATGATAAATATATATATTCATGTTTTCTTATTCAGACCTCCCTCCCTTATAAACTGAGACTGGATATCTTAACAATGAAAAGGAAGGAAGTTGAGAGGTTAGTTCCTTTTACAAGAAGATTAAGGAAAAACTAGAAGTGGGAGATATGGATGACAAAGAAAACAATGAGGACCTTAAAACATTCATTAAATAAGATCTTGAAGGCATGAACAAACACTTTATGCAAGGATTCAAATTTTTGTCTAGCCAACTTGGGACTAAGTCAACACCTGGGAGTATTAGTACTACACCCCATGATGAGGGAAAGACCAATAGAGAAACCATTTTTTCAAAGACTGGGTCTCATAACAGACCTCATGAGTTCAAAAATTAGAATGGACCTGCAATACATAAGTTTTAAGATTCCAAATAATTCCCTTACACCACCTATGATGTTAGAGAAGCATCAAATGATTGGCAGCAATTAAGTGATGAATGTAGGAATGTCCTACCTTTTGATCAATTCATTAGAGTTTCTCTTCAGTTCAAGAAAGGAGGAAATGGGAATAGGGAATCCCATATTAACCATGAATTAAAATAAAACATGGGAAAATTAACCATTCCTTCCTTTTATAGTTACTCACAAATGTATGCTAGTGCTTGGTTGCAAAAATTAAGTGTGTATTTCCAATTAAATCCTATGGTTGAAGAAGATGCATTGAAAATGGCCATTCTGAATATTGAAGGGGAATCTAGTGATTGGTGGTTCCATGGTATTATAACCTTGGGACATGATCATATTTTATCTTATGAAGGTTTCTCCAATGCATTGATGGAGAGATTTGAGAGGAAAGACCCTGAACTTCCTTTCAAAGAACTAGCACAATTGAAGCAAGTAAGAACTCCTAAAGAATATATGTTAGAGTTTGAAAAAATTTCAGTAATTTTTTCTGATGTATCTATGGCTAGGTTGGTTTTATTGTTTACTAAAGGATTGATAGAACCTTTGAGAGGGCTAGAGAAATCCCACAAGCCAGACATATTGAAGGATGCCATGAATTTGACAAGGGATTTACAGAATGTGTTGGCAAGAACCAATACCCTCCTAATCCAAATTTCCCTCCCAAGCTCAAGGAAGGTAAGAAACCATGGAAAAATGACTCCTATACCAAAGAAAATAAATGAGGACCAAGCAAAGAAGATCTTAGAATAAAGAAGCTATGTTTTACATACCAACAACCTTGGGTCCCAGGACATAGATGTGCCAAGGGGAAGGCACACTACATTGAAGTTATTTATGAAGATTATGAAGATGAGGAGGAGGATTAAGAGGTACATATTTCAGCCCAAGAAGAGGGGTATCAAACAACAGAAGAAGAGAAAACCACTCATGATATAGGAAAAATTCCATCACTTTCGGTTGTACCTAGATTCCACACCTTAAGGCTCAATGGTAGGATACAAGGCCAAAAGGTCATGGTTATAGTGAATGGTGGACCCACTCACAAATTCATAGATGATGCCTTGGTGGAGAGGAGAAATTTACAAGCTAGAAATTTTGATGGTTTCATAGTCATCATTCCAGTTAACAATTCTATGGACTGCACTAAATGGACTTGAAAGCTTCAAGTTACTCTAGGAAATCACACTATAGCTAACCATTTCTATGTAGTGAATTTGGATGATACAAATGTAGTTTTGGGAGTACAATTATTCTATTATTTATGGGATCATACAGTGAATTATCAAGTCCCTGAAATAAGGCTCAAAATTTTAGAAGCGAAACCCATCTTGTTGAGGGGAATGCACACTTACCCAAATCAAGTGGCGTATTCTCACAACATGAGGAGTATCTTGAGGAATGGATATATAGAATGGGTTGTTGAATGTTTAATTACATCTCATAAACCCCATTTTAACATTTACAAGCATCCTAAGGAGATAGAGAAACTATTGAGTAAGTATGAGAAGGTTTTTGGAGACCTTCCCCCAGGAAGACCGCGAGATAGGAATACAACCTGTAAAAATGAAACCTTACAGGAATCCAAAAAGAAATAGACATGATATTGAAGAGGCCATTAAATAACTCTTGGAGTTGGGTCTCATAAGTCCTAGTTCTATCCCATTTGCTTCTTCGGTTGTTATGGTAAAAAAGAAAGATGGAACCTTGAGAATGTGCATTGATTTCATAGAATTAAACAAGAAAACAATAAAGAATAGATACCCCATACCAAGGATTGATGATCTCATGGATGAGATCCATGGGGACAATTTATTCTCAAAGAATGACCTTATATCAGGTTATCATCAAATTTGAATGAGAGAAGAAGACATACCAAAGACTACTTTCAGATGCCACTATGGTCACTTTGAGTTTGTTGCCATGTCATTTGGATTGAAAAATGCACCAGCCACATTCCAATCATGCATGAACAACATATTACACAAGAAACTTCATAAGTTTGTACTTGTTTGCTTTAATGACATTCTTATTTACAGTAAAACTTGGAAGAAACACTTGCATCATCTAGAAGAGGTATTAAAAGGTCTTCATGATCAATATTTGTTTGCTAAGATGTCAAAATGTGAGTTTGGTTTGACAGAGATATTGTATCTTGGACACATCATAGGTCAATATGGTGTGAAGGTGGATATGGAGAAAATAAGCTCCATTTTAGAGTGGCCTTGTCCCAAAAGTCTCACTGAATTAAGAGGATTCATTGGAATTCGCACCTACTATAGAAAGTTTGTAAAGGGGTTCTCCCAACTAACTTCACCTCTAACTGATTTGAAAAATAAATATTCTTTCCAATGGCATGAAGGGGCTGAAAAATATTTCCAAATAATGAAGAATGTAATAAGAAATTGTCCTATTCTGGCATTGCCTGATTTTTCTAAACCATTTGTCTTGGAATGTGATGCATCGAGGGAAGGAATTGGATTAGTCCTAAAAAAAGGACAACACCCAATAGATTTTGAGAGTAGTAAGTTACAACCACATGAGAGGATTTACTACATATATGATAAAGAAATTATGGCCATCATGCATGCTTTTATCAAGTTTAGACAATACTTGGTGGGAAACAGATTTGTATTCAAAACTGACCATAACACCTTAAGGTACTTCCTCACTCATAAGGATTTAAATGAAAGGAAACAAAAGTGGGTGAGTAAGATTCAAGAATTTTACTTTGATATTGAATATAAGAAGGGGAAAAATAATGTGGTAGTTGTTGCCTTATCTATAAGACCTTCTATTTCTCTCATGGATGTAGCAGAAAATTTGAAAGCCACATTAGAAGTAGAGTATGCCAAAGATAATTTTTCTTATGAAAATTTTGATGGTACTAACAATGATGATAGGTATAAGATATTGGAAGGAATCATATAATAAAAATTTAGAATCTATTTGGTCCCTAATTCAAGTTTGAAGGAGGAAATTTTGAAAAAATATCAGGATTTTCCTCTAGGAGGTCACCCCGGTTTCTTCAAAACATACTAAATGTTGAGGGAAATATTTGCATAGAAAGGGTTGAAGGATGATGTTCTGAAGTATATTAATGAATTCCACACATGTAAAAAATATAAAGTGGAGCACACTCATCCATCTAGTCTCTTACATCCCTTTCCAGTTCCATCACAAAAATGGGAGAGCATTTCCATGGACTTCATCACTGGTTTTCCCAAAGTATTTGGTAAGGATTGGATATTTGTGGTGGTGGATAGAATCACTAAATTTCATAATTTCTTTTTTTTACTACCACTTTCACTACTGCACAATTGTCTGAACTATTTTTAAACAAGTTTTCAGATTGCATGGGCTTCCTAAGAGCATTGTTAGTGACATAGATAATCGATTTTTTAGTGCATTTTGGCAAGACATATTCGAAATGGTGGGGACAAATTTGACACCTAGCACAAGATATCATCCCAAAACTTATGGCTAAACAAATAGAGTGAATAAATGGTTTGAAGTATACTTGAGGAACTATGTTAGTGGGAAGCAAAAAGCATGGATAAAATGGTTGCATTTGGGTGAGTTTTGTTACAATACTACTTTCCATATGTCCAATGGAATGTATCCTTTTAAATCACTTTATGGTTATTATGCATCCAATTTTATTGACAACATTTTTTGTGATAGTAGAGATACAAAGGATAAGGATTGGATTGAAGAAAATCAAGAAATTTTGAAGGTTTTGAGAGATAACTTATAGGTTGCTCAAAATCAGCAGAAGCAATATGAAGATCAACATAGAATGGAGAGAAAATTCCAAGTGAATGACTTAGTGTATTTGAGGTTGAATCCCTACAAACAAAACACCATAAAAGGTAAAGGATCATAAAATCTCAAAACAATATTTTATGGTCCTTATAAGGTCATTCCAAAAATTGGGGAAGTTGTTAGGATATTTAGACACTTAGGAGTTAGTTAAGATCAACTTATGTAATATATCCGTTAGGTAAAAGTGTGTTTCTTTAGTATGCATTAGTATGCATTTGTAAATATTCTAATCCGACGGTCACGATATGTTCTAGACATAGAGTGATTCGACGGTTCAACTTCTCTTAGATCATACCTACCATTGATCCGTGGCTTAACACCCAATTGGTCTATGATCTCTATTTAAATAGCATAGAGGGTCCTTGGCTAGTTGATCGATTATGAGAAGCTCATGTAACTTTCTTTGTTTTGCATAATAAATTGCTCCAAGTAGCTATTTGGCTGGGGCCGTGGACTGTTTCCCTCTCGAGGGTTTTAACCACGTGACAAACATCGGTGTGTTGATCTATGATATATTTGTGTGAAGTGGTATCTGAAGGTGTTCGGTATTTTGGGAGTACCCTGTGTACCCGAACATGGTATCAGAGCTTTTATGAAGAGCCTCTTTTGGTTTTGATCAAGATCTGGAACCGATGTTGCCGAAACTTTGAAAGGGTTTCCAGTTCTAGATTTTCTATGCATTTGTGTCTTGTGAGAGCTATTCCATTGAGTTCGGAGTGCCATTTCCATTGGGAAATAGTTTTCGTTTTACGAAAATCTGTTTCCATTTGCTCCAGAAACACCCATTTCGGCAAATATGAAGGTATAATGTTACAGTGACGAATTTGTTTTTTTAAATCTCTCATATTTTATCAGTTTATTATTAGATATTTTATGTTTTAGTCTTAGACTGTTGTTTTCTCTGACTGCGTATGCTCTTTTTCGTGCACCTTACGCGATTGTGGCGAATCAGAAACAGTAAGGGAAAGTTTTTTTTCTTGTCTTCTCGGCTATGTATGCTCTTTGTCATGCACCTTGTGCGATCACAGGAAATAAAAAATAGTGGAAAAACTTAAAAACTTAGACTTTCCGAGTAAGCTAACCAAGATCTAACCCCATTGTGTGGAAAAGTTTTTTTCTTTTTATTTTTCATTTTTTTGTGATTTGCAGGAAAAGAAAACAAGCACGGAAAACGAGAGAAAAAAAATCTCCCTTCCTCTTTCCATACTTTTACATACCTTTTAAACTTAGCTCACTTGGTACAAAGTTGCTTTACATCTTGCTAAGTCTTGAGTTCAAGTCTTATCAAGCTACTTTTTAGTGCATGCAATTTCTATTTTCAAGTTACTTTATTGTAAAAGTGCATCTCACATAAATAAAATAAAATAAAAGTGAGTCACTTAAGTCTTTTAATTTATTGCCGCACTATTTAAAAGTCACATTCTTGTAAAAGTGAACATTACTTATTTTACAAAAGTGATTCACTTCAAAGCAACTTTATTGTAAAAGTGATTGTCAAAGGTTGATCTTGGAAAGATGGGGCTTCTCTTTTTTAGTTGGTCAAGTTAATATCTGCCACGTCACTATTGGGGACATCTTCAACATTTTCTTTGATCAAGCATAACTTCATCATCCAGAATCAGTTCTAAGTGCCGGGTTTTTTTTAAACACATATTTTTTCGAGCTCTTTACATCCAGAAAGTTAGTTTATGTTCTTTCAGCCATTATTTTATAGTATGGCCACCCCTTGTGATATTATACTTACAAGTTCTAACTATTTCTCATGGAAATCTCGTATAGAGGATGTTCTGCGAAGTAGGGGAATTTTTAGGATAACCTCAGGGAAAGAAACAGAACCCACTGATGATGATAAGAAAATTAAACGGGAAAATAGATGTGATGAAGCTCGTGGATTGATTGGGATGTCAATCTCTATTGATTTGTGATTCCACATATCTGGGATGGATGAACCTAATCTCGCTTGGGAAAAGTTGGAATCTGTGTTTGGTAAACACAATGAAATTCGGGGTCATCAACTTGAGAATGAGTTGCTTTCCTTGAATCCAAATGATTTTTCATGTATTCAAGACTATTTATATAAGTATAAAACTCTTAGACTATTATGTGCAGAATGCAAGATTAAGAAAGAAGACAAATAATGTATTTATCATATTCTTTCAAAACTTGGACCTGCATATTCTGTTTTTGTATCTACATTCTACTCCATGAAAGAATCCTTGACTGCAGCTAGCTATCGAGAGCCTAACCTTGAATCCTTTTGTGATTCCTTAATTAGAGAGCAAGATAAGCTCATTCATCTTGGAATAATTAACAATGCAGATACATCTGGGAAAGCCTTATTGTCCCAATAGAAAGAAAATTCCAAGCCTCCCAAGAAACATAATTTTTGCAATAATAAGCAATATAACAAGGGTCCCAAACCTTCTCAGTTAGCTCCTTCCTTAAAAAATGACAAAAGATCCAAGAAAAAAGGAAAGAAGACTAAGCATCATTGCAATTTTTGTGGGAAAGATAATCATGATGAATCTAAGTGTTTTAAGAAGATGGCAACCTTGGAAGCAACAATGAAGAAGCACCACATCAGCCTAGATTCATCCTTAGAATATACCTCTCATGGACATGCACTTTGTGTTTCTGGTTACCCTTATACTGCATCTTCTTCTTCTACTTCAATTGAATGGCTCATTGATTCTTGAGCATCTTATCATATGGCTAAGGATAAAGCCATCTTTTCTACTATGCATGAATGTAACACCAAACAAATATTTATTGGTGATGATAGATCTCTAAGTGTTGTAGGATCTGGAACAGTTCTAGTAGAAAATGGTCATTTCAGTGATGTACTATGTGTTCCAAAAATTTCCTACAATTTGTTATCACTCTATCAAATCACTCATTCGGGTGAAGGTAAAACTGTGACGTTTACACCTCACCAAGTTGTAATCAAGGATTTTAAAAATCCTCAAAATGTCCTTACTACTAGAACTGTTGATAATATTACCAGGTTGTACAAATTTAACAACTTTGGGTCATCACCTTTTCCTTCAGTTTTTGTTGCTCATAGTGATAACTTGAGCAAACTCTGGCATGAGCAATTTGGTCACTTAAATTGTCGCTCATTGCAACAACTATGTAAAAACAATATGGTGACTGGTCTTCCGCTGGTATCTTGCAAGGATGGTGTTTGTTTCGGTTGTGTACTCGAAAAACATCATCGAGACAGTTTTGACAAACGTGCTTCTTGGCACGCCTCGGCTCCTTTGGAACTTGTGCATAGTGACTTGTGTGGCCCTCTTCCATCTGCTTCCTTTTCTGGTTTCAAATATTTCTTAACTTTCATTGATGACTGACTACTCCAGACGCACTTGGGTTTACTTCCTAAAACATAAGAGAGAAGTATTTAACATGTTCTTGGCCTACAAGGCCCTTGTTGAAAAACAATCTGGTCATCAAATTATTAAGTTAAGACCTGACCATGGAGGAGAATATGTTAACAACAAGTTCACTACTTTTTGCACTAAACAAGGAATCCAACAACAGCACAATGTTCCATATACACCAAAACAAAATGGTGTAGTTGAATGAAAGAACCACACTTTAAAAGAAATGGCTAATTGTATGATCCAATCTAAGGGACTAAGTCTTCAATGTTGGGCTGAGGCCATAAATTGTGCAAATTACATAGTTAATCGCACACCCACTCTAGTTGTACAAGGTATAACACCGGAAGAAGCATGGAGTAAAATTAAACCAAATGTAAGACACTTTCGTGTGTTTGGTTGTGAAGCATGGGCTCACATTCCAGATGAAAAATAGAAAGCATTGTAGCCTAAAAGTGAAAAGTACATATTTGTTGGATATTCTGAAGATGTAAAAGGTTATAGACTTCTTCAGCCACATTCTCATGATATAATCTTTATAAGAGATGTTAAATTTGATGAAAATCTCTTGGTCTGCGAGCCTACCTTGGAGGGTGTGCCATCTTTGGCCTGCAAGCCTGATTTGGAGATTGTGCCTTCTTCATCTTCTTCTTCTAGCTTCCTTGACAGGTTTCCAACTCCAGTTTTTTATGATGACAGTGAGGATGAAAATCCACCTCCACCTACTCATGTTCCTCCAATTGCACCAGCACCAATACTTCCTCAATGGGTCCGTTCAACATGTGAAGCAGCTAGTGATCTTACCGGTGATCCTAGAGATCAACGTCGAACACCTTCTCAGTTTCAGTGAGCCTCTTCTCTTTTGGCTCAAGTTTCCAAGAATCATGATCCAGAAAATTTTGCAGAAGCTTTAGGAAATCCAGATTGGGATGCAGCTATGGATGAAGAATATCGTTCCTTAATGGTGAACGATACTTGGGATCTTGTTCCTCTTCCAAAAGGAAGAAAACTTGTCAGATGTAAATGGATCTACAAAACTAAGTATGCATCAGATGGAAGTGTTGAAAGACTTAAGGAAAGGTTAGTTGCCAAAGGTTTTTCCCAAGTTGAAGGGATTGACTACAATGAAACATTTGCCCCTGTAGAAAAAATGAACTCCATCCACCTTGTTCCTTCCCTTACAGCCTTACATAACTGGGAAGTCCATCAAATGGATGTCAAGTCTGCCTTCTTACATGGTGATTTACATGAGGAAATTTACATGGAACAACCTCTTGGATATGTTTAGAATAACTCTAGCCTTGTTTTTCTCCTTAATAAATCCTTGTACGGCCTTAAGCAAGCTCCTAGAGCTTGGTATGCCAAAATGGATAGCTTTCTCCTTGACACTGGTTTTTCTAGATGCCATTTTGACCAAAATGTTTATACCAAGAAAGTAGGAAACCATCTCATCATACTTGTTCTTTATGTTGATGATCTTATCCTTACTGGTAGTGACCCTAAACTTATAACCCAAGTGAAATCCAGTCTTAAGCAAAATTTTGAAATGTCAGACTCAGGACATTTGCATTATTTTCTTGGTCTCCAAGTCTTGCAAACCAAAGAAGCAATCTTTCTTTCCTAGTCTAAGTATGCTTGTGAGCTTCTTTGTCGCTTCCACATGGAAGATTGTAAACCAGCCCCCTTCTCCCTTCCAGTCTGGAGTCGAAATTTTTGCCACTTATACTTCCCCTGAAGTAGATGCCACCTTGTATCATCAGCTTGTTGGTAGTCTTTTATACTTGACTCACTCTCGTCCTGACCTTTCCTTTGTTGTTGGTCGTGTTGCCCGTTATATGCAAACTCCTCATGAAATTCACTGGAAAGAAGCAAAAATAATACTTCAATATATTCGAGGTACAATTCAGTTTGGGATTCATTACAGTACAGGGGGGAAACCTTTGTTGGTTGGTTTCACTGATTCATATTGGGCCGACGATCCTGATGATCAGAAGTCTACTGCAGATTATGTTTTCAGTCTGGGATCTGGACCTATCACTTGGGCTTGTAAGAAACAACAAGAAGTTACTATTTCTTCAGCAGAAGCAGAATATTGATCCCCAATTAATGCCAGTCAAGAAGCTTTATGGCTTCGACAGATCCTTTCAGAGTTTGGATTTGAGCAGCAGCAACCTACTCCACTTTGGTGCGACAATCAAAGTGCCATCAAGCTTGTTAAAGATCTAGTTCTACAATAGCGCAGAAAACACATTGAGCTACACATGCACTTCATCAGAAATCTTGTTCATGATCATGTTATTGAAGTGCTCTATTGCCCTACAGATGATCAAGTTGCAGACATCTTCACCAAGTCTCTTACAGAATTGAAGTTTTCTAAACTTCGGTTTATGTTAGGAGTTCAGGAATGTGTCCTTCAGGGGGGATAGGCTCTAATGCCTCCTTCCTTCTCCTAATAGTGTCACTTTTGTAAATCCTTCAATCCTATCCCAAGTTGTTCTTAAGGGGGGATGCTAGGATATTTAGACACTTAGGAGTTAGTTAAGATCAACTTGTGTAATTTATCCATTAGGTAAAAGTGTGTTTCTTTAGTATGCATTAGTATGTATTTGTAAATATTCTAATCCGACGGTCACCATATGTTCTAGACATAGAGTGATCCGACGGTTCAACTTTTCTTAGATCATACCTACCATTGATCCATGGCTTAACACCCGATTGGTCTATGATCTCTATTTAAAGAGCATAGAGGGTCCTTGGCTAGTTGATCGATTATGAGAAGCTCATGTAACTTTATTTCTTTTGCATAATAAATTGCTCCAAGTAGCAATTTGGCTAGGGCCATGGACTGTTTCCCTCTCAAGGGTTTTAACCACATGACAAAGTTTGATGTGTTGATCTATGATCTATTTGTGTGAAATGGTATCTAAAGGTGTTCAGTCTTTTGGGAGTACCCTGTGTACCCGAACAGAAGTGGCCTATCAATTGGAGCTTCCTGTGGGAAGCAAAATTCATAATATATTTCATGTTTCTTGTCTAAAGAAGGTTATAGGGAAACACATTTCAGTTTCAGATACTTTACCACCTTTGTATGATGAAGGAAAACTTTTTCTCATTCCAAACAAAATTTTGAGAACAAGGGAGAGAAGACTACGAAGAGAACAATAAAATAATATTTGGTACAATGGAAGTATTTTCCTGGTGAGGAGGCCACTTGGGAAGATGAGAAAATTTTGCAGCATCCAAACTTGCAATTTATTTAGGAAAAGCAATATTGGGTGGGGAGAACTATCATTTCCCCATTCCAATAGGTCTACTAGTTGACAATGTTTCACCCACCTACTAGTTCCCTAGGTTGGGGGAGGATGCATTAAATATTGCAATAAGGGAGCTATGGGACCCAAGAGAACCTTATTTTATCATTTACACATTAATTTTGGTCATAAAAATAATAAATATGGAGAAAATAATTTGACATTCCTTCATAAGGACATTTGGAGGTCCATGGGGGCCTTAGGTGGCTAGATTTCTCCTTACACGTGTCATGACTTAATCCAAAATTTGAAATTATGAGTGATGGAAGGTTATTGTAAAGTGAAGAGTCATCAAATTACATATCATGAGCCCAATTATTTGAATGGCTCAAGAGGATTAACTCCCCATAGAAGAGGAACAGTCTAGGAAGAAACTAGGTTCCATGTGGAGCTAGATTCCCTGCGCTTTATGACAACAATGATGGAAGATTCTGTGACAAGTCATACCTGATTGTAGACCTGGTTGCTGAAATATGACAAATATGAAATTTCATGGCTAAAAATAGCCACCATGAGGTCTAATTTGGGAGTTAGAGGAAACCATTCGAATTTGGTGGAAGATGAAGGGTTGAGGAGAAGGCCAAGTGGCATGGAAGTTACTAAACATCAAGGATGAGGTGGAGGAAGCATCTGGGAATGAATTCAAACTTGGAGGACATTATGAGGGTTATAAAAATATTTCATAAGGAATGGAAATGGCTTTGGATCATTTGTGAATTTCCCTTTGGCATTTGGAGAGCATTAGCTTATCCTTTGCACGATGAGTGCACGCTTACCCAGCTAGTAAGCCAATTTTGAGAGAGTGAGATTATCATACAAGTTTTCCATGGGAGAGGCCACTCAAAAAATCTCATTCGGATATTCATGGAGTTTTTTATTGCATGTAGTAGGATTATTCTGTTTGTGACCCATCTCTCCTCTCATTCTATCAATTTCCACTTCCATATTTCCATTTTTTTATATGAAGGCACACTAGTGTGAATGGTGGTTGCACCCCATTGAATTCATTTGAGGCCCAATATATGATGTAAGGTGTACAGATCTATAATATTATTTTCACATTCTCTATAAGTAGAAATCATAATAAATACATATGCAAACGTCCACATTTCCAATTTTTCTTGTGACTAGTTTCCATGTGATGATTTTCCCTTTCAATGGAGATTGTGTATCTTATGTATATTGCGACTTGGGTAAATGTTATATTATTTTAGTGAGATGTGGAAAATATTTCAATGGTATATATTCATATTTCTCTATTCTGAACCATTATGTGTACCATTTAGGAGTCAAAGTGGAGCTTTATTGTGTCATTCCCTTAAGCAAATATCACTGAAATTGTGCATTCGAATATGAATATTTAATATTATGTTGAATAACTCTTAAAAACATATAATGATAGTAAATTAAGTATAATTATATTTCCCATAATATGTTCTAAAATTTGGGAGGGTTTCATAGGATTTGGAGATCCATTTCTTCCCACACCCTAGGGAGAATTGCATCATAAATTGCTAGTAATTTCTCCCTTTTTTCCATCATTCCCAATTAGAGTTGTAGATGTCTATGAAATTTCATAAAAATATAAAAGATTCAATTTAAGAGTCCTAATACTCCCCACATCATTCCATACCAAATTTGATACCCTCTTGAGCCATTCGAATCCCCCTGGATCAAAACCAGTCAAGACATTTTTTCCAAAATTTTGCCTTTATTGGGAATTTTTGAATTTGGACATTACAACAAGATTTTTTGTAGAGGGAACCAAACAAGATCCTCCTGATCTTACCAAATCACCAGTATGGGAATACAGTACCCAAGCCGCTGATGCAATATTCAAGGTATAACGGCTAGCCCCATCCGCAAATCCATATTAAGCGGTCATTTGTTCATTTAAACACAACACTATATAATAAATATTACCTAAGACAAATTCTATATTCATAACAAAATCACAATCCAATATACACACAACACACTCTATAAAAATATGTACATGGTATCTATGCTAAATGACCTAGGCATAATATCTCTTAAGGTAAATCCTGTTTCGGGGCTCACCCAAAGGTATTCCATCATAATCTATCATCTCATAAGCTCCTTTCTCTAAGATGTGATAGAAAATGTAAGGCCCATGCCACATGGATTCCAAATTTCCACCTCCCAATTTATCATGTTTATGGTCATATGTCAGGACCAGATCACCTTCATTGAAGAGGTGAGGTTGAATGCATTGGTCATACTGAGCTTTAATTCATCCTTTATGTACCTCATTTTCTAAGGTGGCATATCGAAAAGTCTCATCAATCTTGTTCAAGTACAAGAACCGTTCCTCCTCTAAAGTGGTATTGGGTAGCAGTTCTACAACAAGTTTTAGAGAAGGAATATCACATTCTATCGGGAGAGTAACCTCCTGCCCATACACCAATTGAAAAGGCGTGAAGATGGTATATGTATTAACGGTAGTCCTATAAGGCCATAATGAGGAAAACAATTGTAAGTTCCAACTGGACTTATCTTGTTCTACCATCCGTTGAATCATAGTTTTCAACGCTTTGTTGATGGCTTCAACCTGGCCATTGGCCTGGGGGTAGTAGGGTGTGGATTTATCATGGAGAAAACCTAGTTTGGAACTTAGTTCTGACATCATTTGGTTTTGAAAATGTGTACAATGATTAGTCACAATGGCTTGAGGTTGGGGTAATTTTTAGTGGTGAAATTTCGCCAATTGCCTATTTTTTGGGTTTTTTTTCAACAACTAAATTCACTATTTGGTCATTCTTAGTGTCTAATATTGCCTATATTTACATAAAATATGTTTTTTTTATCATAATATTCGCCAAAATTTACGCATTTAAGTGTTAATGTTATGTTTCATATTTAATATTCTCCTACCTATCTATAAACATGTTTTTTTCAATCCAAAACAATCACCTAGAATACTATACTTAAGTATAATATTAGGATCCTTAAAAAATACCCTCCTTGAGGGACTCCGAACCTAGAGATTAGGTGAGTCAAAAGAAATAGGGAAGAATTCTTTCATATTCTGCATATGTAGGCATATCCTCATCCCATCTTGTAAAGTCGTACACGGTTATGATGATGTAAGCATGCTCCTCAACCGAGGTAGGATTACAATGCATGAAATCAATGCCCCATTTCATGAAAGGGCTGACAACAATGATGGGATGTAAAGAAGATGGGTGGGTGTGCTTTTTTTATTGAAAAAGATGGTAGGGTGGGCATTTTTTCAGAACCTCCATACAATCTTTGAAGATTTAGGGCCAAAATTAACCAGTGCGTAAAATATTTTAGGCAGTAGCGATCCTAGAAAGATGACAACCACATGATCTAGAGTGCAGTCATTCAAAACTATTTCATCCTCTTCATGAGTTAAGCAATGCTGCAAAATTGCATCAATGCTGGGATGCTACAATGTATCATTGACAATAAGATATTACTTGGTGTGATGACGAATATGACAACGTTCGTCTTAGGTTGCATTAGGGTGAAAGCATTGAGTATGGAGATATAAACTCAAATATCCATATTAATAAATCCAATGGTTGTGTATCCTCGGTAATACAGGGAAGGTCACACATAAGTTCCGTGAAGACAAGGGACTTCTTTGAACTGGATTTTGCAAATTCTAATTCTAATTCCTGGAGAATGACAATCCAATGATAGTATTTGCCACCAAGTACCTGACGAGTCAAAATGCAATACACGGGGTTAGAATATACGTACACAGTAGTGGTGCGGAGAAACATGTAGTCATGGAATTTTTGGACTGTGATGACCATGGCCAAATCCAACTTCTCAACATGTGAATAACATGTTTCAGAATCAAGGAGACTCTTACTTAGGTTATAAATCACATGTTCTTGGTCGTGTTCATTTATTTGAACTACTACCATGATGATGGTAGTTAACGATGCAGCCANCCTTGCTGTAATCAGGTGGTTGCAACACAAGTGTGTGTGTGTGTGTGTGTGTGTGTGTGTGTGTGTGTGTGTGTGTGTGTGTGATAGCATGTTTGAGACTATCAAATGCACGTTGTGCCAGGACATCCCAAACAAAGGGTGTGTCTTTTTTTAACAAATGCATGAAACTGCATGTCTTCTCGGCGTAGTTACAAACAAACGACATAGAAAGTTTTGCTTCCCTTGAAAACTTTGAAGTTCAGTAACATTGGTAGGTGGTGGTAGGGCCAATATGGATTCAATATTAAATGAGTTTGTATGGATGCCATCCTTGGAAATGATGAATCCAAGCAATCTAATTTCAATCTCAAAACAAAAAACACATTTTTGCGGATTCAATAGAATGTTGTAATAGTGACATCTGAGAAATATGGCTCTCAGATGGTCAACATGATGCTCTTGATGTTCTGAATGGGAAGGTATGCCATTGAGGTATAGTTCCACGATATGTTTAATGTCATGGAAAGTATAATACATGGTGAATTGAAAGGTAGCACACACATTTTTCAGGCCAAAAGGAAAATTTCTGTAGAAAAAGGTCCCCCATGGGAAAATGAAACTCCTCTTGTGCTGATCGAAAGGGAGTATCTCTATATGATTATAGAATTAAAATCCATCCATAAATGAAAATATGACTATCCCGACACAGTTATCTATTATTTGATTGATATAAGGAGTAGGGAAATTGTCCTTGGGACAAGACCTATTGAGGTCTCGACAATCGATACATACCCTGATTGTTCCTTTTTATTTGCTCACGGGAACAATATTAGAAACCCATTATGTCAATGACACAAGGTAAATGAACCCATCCCTAAGAAGTTTTTCAAATTCTTCCTTAATGGACACTACTTTCCATGGATGTACTTGACTTAACTTTTGATAGACCGACTTGGCATCAAGGTCTATCTTGATCTCATGAATGATGATAGAAATATTTATCCATGGAATTTCTTCATACATCCAGGTGAAAACATCTCTAAATTCCTGAAAAAGGGTTGTATAATACTCAAGTTCCGATGAAGAACAATTTTGTCCCAAGTGAGTGTTCTCTACAACTCCAAGTTTCATTGATATTTCTACCAAACCAGTATTAGTAATATTACTCAGATTACCCTCAGACTTAACATTATGAATCACTACTGGTGACTGAGGCATAATTACAACATAGATGAAACCAACGTTTCAAAATGATATTCTACCATTTGGTAACTAGGAAAGAAAGAGGATCGGTGATGATGATATTTCCAAGGCATCTCATCTAAATACTTGACTTCCATGATGGATTCATATGATAGAAGAGGTTGCAAAAGATAATTTAGAGATGGGGGGGATCTAACAGATATGGTAGGTGGTAAGGGTCGGATGCCATCAAAATATGATCATTAATTGTGTGGCCATTGGTGGATTGGATAGCCTGGTAAGTATCTTCAAAATGGATGAAAGGTGTTGAATCAACAACTAATTTCCCTTTAGTCGAAGTGTCATGACTCCTTGAGGAGATCATGTTCATAGACGTGACCTGCAAATTGGGAGGATCATTTTTCAATGGAAAGACTCCCATAAGTGAGGAATCTTTAATAATACCTACTCCTAGATTTTGATACTTCAGAGTCGAACTAGATAGGAGTGGAAAATTGTTCGTAGAATTAGAACTTGTGTCTAGAGAACAAAACTTCCGTTGATCAACAATAATAATATTCCCTTGGAATGGGAATTGGACCACTCGAAACATGGATGAAGCTACTTCCCGCATCGCGTAGAACCAATTAATACCTAGGAGGATATTATAGTACAAAGGAGCATCGACAACCTCGACATGGATGGACATTTATTTACCCTCTAGTTCAACTGGGAGAGAGGAAAGTAATCCATAAGGTTGAAAAACACAACCATCAAAGGCCTTCAAAGTCGTGGGTGAATGGTTAATTTCATGGGAGCCTACAACTCTCAAACAAGACAAAGACACGAAGGAAGTCAAGGCACCTTCGTCCAATAAAATATGATGTACTTTATTCCTAATGACTTTTGAATATAGTTGGAAAGCTAATTGATGTGAGAGCCTTGACTTAAAATCATCCAATTTAAAGGCGATAACATTACTATTCTCATGATCCATAACTAAAAGAACAGACAACATGTTCTTCCTCTATGCAATACATGTTTAGAGTACTTCAAGGGTAGACATAACACACGGTTCATGAGCCAAATATTCTACTACATTGTAGTATTGAGCGGCCACGCACAAGGGTTAAATATTGATTTTCAAATTGTACTCTTGGGTGGACGGAGAACCCTATCAATAACAAGTTTTTCAGTGTGAAGATCGTTGGTAAGAGGAGGGATAGAAGCTATAGTTTTATGTGTTCAAGTTTTATCATTTTTATTTTCTGGAGGAGGGTCATAGTTCTGAGATCATGTGGTGAGACTAACAGATTCACTAAACATCATTTTGAACTCATATATAGAATATGAAGAAGACCCATGCAAGGATTGATGGTCAATCAATTGTTGTCAGGTAGGGAAAGGATCAATTAAAATTTCCGGAGGAGAAGTGTTTTTCATAAATTTTCTAACCTCTTGACGTTAGGGGAATTCTTTGGTGAAGTGGTCACCTCCACATATAAGGCAGGGAAACTTTTCCTTTCTCCTGCTTTTGGAATTGAGATGTATGTTTTGTGCTTTATTATTATCTTGTTGATTCTTAGATTTCTTAGATTTGTTTCTTCCTTTCTTATTTGTTACTGAAGATTTTTAATATTGAATCGCATTCACTTTGGTAGAGATAAAAGGATAAGGGGCGGTCTTAGGATTTGTGGTAGTCTGGCTCGGGTGGAGTAGCATGGAGTAGGTTGGTTTTGTTTTTTGTAGGATTTAGCTACCAACTATGTATAAGCATAACCAAGTATGCCATTGCTCGGTGGTTCCATAGAAGGTATTGAAGGGTCCAAAGTAGAATGGGGAGCATTCGGGATCATATTGTACAAATTACCTAACTGGGACTAAACCAAGTCTAGGTACTAAGCTCGACTAATATATTGCTCTTCGGTGAAAACACCTACCATGGAAAAATCCTTGGCAATGGGCGGAAGCAACGACTAAGTGAACCAATAAGCAAGTAACTAGCTGGGAATGGGAGCTTTAACCAACCTACATCATCATCTCCACTTATGTATATGGTCGGATATATGGGTGGAAGTGGTTTGACGGAGCAAGGTCAAATGATCCGTACCCATTTCATACCTAATTGGAAGTTGAAAATGCATCAAAAATACCATTGCTAGGGTGTTAAAATATTAAAAGCAGTGTTAAGGAAATTATATATACCACTTAACAACAATCTCGGTGAGAGTTCTTTGAAAAAGTATCGAACAGATGGAACCATCCATTAGAGAGTTTGATGAACACCACAAATGATAATTCATTACGTGGATTTTGGGTCCTCGCTACATTTTCTGTCAAATTTTGGTATATCCGAAGGTAACTTTACATGAACTGATGGCCATGAAGGATCATGGTCGATAGGATCGTTAATCAATCTTGACAAATATGAGGTTACCAAGACAAATGAACCAAAAACAAAAATTCACTATGACAAGCCAACTATCAAACGCTCTACACACCCATTCTTACCAACAACACTATAAGCAAGAAGACCTTAGAATGATAAACCTTCCAAAACCAACAAAGAAGAATGACACCATCCCCAACCACATAGACTTTAGTATAACAAACCAACAAGACAAAATTACCCCCATCAATTATTGACAAACCAAGAACATTGGTCATCCTTGAATGTCTTAAACAAGTGTTAACATACAAAGAGGATCCATCATAAGAATTGGTTGAAATTGGGTTAAGCAAGGATTGTGAGTATATGTTGGTGTATCAAAAAATAATTGTGGAATTTGTAAGTGTTTATATTCTTTTACTTCTCTCATCTTAAAAGTAATAGAACACCAAAAATCCTTTATGTTAAATCTATGATTTCTTACAAGGTATAAAACTTGTAGGAAACAAAGTATGGAGTGAAACAACCAGAGGAGTTGTTGATAGATGGCATGAGACATGGTTTTGAAATAATGTGTGACATTCAGGACACAATTCTTTCTCTAGTATGTCGGTTTTCAATTTACATTCATGTATATTATCTATTTTAATTTTTATTATTTCTAGCAATATTGTAGATACACTCAGTACACTTTATTTTAACGTTTGCAAATGGAAGATGAAAAAGAGGAAAAAAATTGAAGAAATCAACAAAACATTCAGACAAATAACCTAGCTGATGCAAGTGGCTTGAGCATTGATAACAGCTCCAACGAAGAATGACGATCCATATATTTTGGATGTTAATGCAAGTTGTTGTCTATTTTGAAATAACTCTCTGTGAAGATTAGACATTTTGTATAATGTACTAAACATAATGTCCGAATTGAAAAACAACGTGTTACCAATAAGTGTAACAACTACATGCATGTTAACATTTTGATTATTTTGTACTTTATGTTGTACTATTTTGTATGATAAAGGGTCTCTTATCTATATATAATAAAACACTTTTTTTATTCTATTTCATTCTCCAATGTCATTTTCAAATGTTACATGTAAAATGGTAAATCGGTAACAAAATATATGAATGATTAGATATTATTATAGATGATAAAATCTATGATATAAGAAATTAATCCAAACAAATGCAATAATTAAAATTGAAATGAATAGTACTATAATATATATAAAAATACTATTAAATTGAAATGCAAATAATATATGCAATAATATAAATTGAAGTACTATAATATATGCAATAATATAAATTGAAATGAATGGTGTGCTATGATATATAAAAATACTGTTAAATTTATAAAATACATAAAATTTCCTATGTGTATGTCATAACATATCGTACTGGTTCTTTTTTTATAGTACGTAAGCCATGGTGCATATAGTGTTTTAAAGTAGCAAGCGGAAATAGATTTTGTTGTGTGATATTGCTCTATGTGGTTGAGTGCACCAGTCCGTGTCATTTTAATTATGTTCATCGGTGTGTATTAGCATAATACACACTGGTGTGTTGTTTTTTAAAGAAGCACACTAATAATAAAAAATCTGCGATAGAGTCTACTTGTTAAGTTCTCTAGTTATAAAAAATATTCGCAAAAAACTTTATTGAAACATCTCCTACCAATTGCGTAGGTTGTAGTAGAGGTTTTTTTTGACAATTTTGGCCAATCTTGTAACACTAAAAACCTCCGTTATGACCTCCACTATGGGATCTTTTCCTTGTAGTGAAATCACTACACAAGAAAACAATTTACTAAAATTTTTTCATTATCTTCAAAGTCACCATGAACATCCTTATAAATCAAACTCTCTTTTATAACCTAGTCTCTCCTGAAGGTAGGATGAAGTTTAATTTGTAGATAAATATTGTACTATGTTTCACGTCTGATCAATAGATGGTCTATACTCTTATTGACAAAGACGAAGTGATTACATTGAAGACACTATGGTTGTTATTGTGATACTTTGTTTGCATGTACCAAGTAATCCCATACCTTAGGTGTATTACATTGTGCTCCATATTGCATGGATTAATTTGGCATGTCCCAAAACATTGTAAATCATGATTATTTTCCTCTATTTTGATTATAGACACAATAATTTCCTCAAACGCTCTGCACTTAGGGGTAGATGGTTTCATCTTTTCCTTCTAAACCTATTTTGGGAACATGAAGATGTCCCCCCCAACACTATCTTGGTGAAAAACACACACACACACATTATATTGGTGGAACACACACACACACACACACACACACACACACACACAATCTTGGTGAAACTTAATCAGGGTCTCTATAGAGTTGATTTAGTCGACATTGATCACTGTTGAGGAGCCCAAAACACACACACACACACAAAATATTGGTGAAACTTAGTGGCTATAGATTTTATTTAGTCCACAATGATCACTATTGAGTATCCCAAAACATGGAAATTTCATAAATTTTCTAGATAGTGGACCCTATCTTAATGTAAAAAATCTAGAAGCATCCAATAATCCTAGAAAAATGCCTCATTCACATGGGATTGATATATTACACACACACACACAATCTTCAGGAGCAAAAAACATGGACATTTTAGAATTTTTTTTATAGTGTGGACCCTATTTTTATGCAAAAACCCTAGAAGCCTCTAATAATCCTATCAAATGGTCTCTTTCGCATGGGATTGATAGCTTCTGATCTAGTTTTTTTGTCCTAGTGATAATTTGATTGGTTATGTTCTTTGGAGACTCTTGGATTGGTTTTTTTCTTTTCACGCGAGGAAGGGTCAATTTACTTCTTGGTATCTATTATCCCAATTTTCTTTGTGGAAGTTCAAGAGGAGAACCATTTTTCAATCATTATTGGAGGACATATTTGAATACCAATGGACATGAGAGAGACTTAGATAGAAATAAACCTGAGGGAAAAAAATACTTGGAGTAATCACACCAATCAAAGGTATGTATTTAGGGATGCAATCTTTTCTTCTCATAACAGAACACCATCCCCATATTTCCTTGTGATTGGTTTAACATTGTTCATAAAATGTTATGCTTTGATTCATTAATCTAATTAAATAGATACATAAGGGTTTTCACTTGGATTGTTGAATTAGATATGGGGTTTTGTTACTTATATATTAGGAAAGTGTTTTATTGTCTTGTACACATGTTTCTCCAAGATATGACCTCCTTATATTTCTCATACATTCAACATTGGACATCCATCATAGATACAATTTACATGTTGATTTTTCTCTCAAGTTCTCTTCTTCATTGATGCCCTTGTTTCTTATTTATTACTTATCTTAGTGTTATAAATTATGTTTTATGTTACTAGTGTTTCAATCAACTAGTGGGCATTAAATAGCAGTAAATCTACAATTAAAATCTTGCCAATAGAATGACGACTCCACTAAGGAGGAGATTCATGCATTTTTTAATATCCTCTTAGGATTGGATTTAGGGATTCATGCTCTTTATTTTTCTATTTGTAAATTTTATTCATCTAAGATATGTGAAAACAAAATTTTGTCCTTATGTCCCCTATAGCTCTTTTTAATTTTTCTAGGTTTTTTCTCTCTATATGAACTTCTATTTGTAGGATTTATGGGCCTCGAGCATGGAAAAGCATGTAAAATAGATGCTCAACTTGAAAGTATATTGAATTAAAGTACAATCCATCTTTTCATGGTAGGAAACTTGCACCTAGCATAATTGTTATGATAAAAATAACTTTTTAAGGTAAATCTTTATTGTTTTGTAGTAGATTTGAATCTGGTTGCATGTTATTGAGTTAAGAAAACTGAGATTTAAGAGAAGAATGAAGAAATTGTTGATTCTCTATGAACTTACAACTTTTGAGAATATAATTGTTCATTTCTTTTATGGAATACACACATCAAGGGAAAACATTACACGCATTATTAAGTGACAACTTATTGATGCTTGTTGGTTCATTATGAAACCATGCATCTTCGTTAAGAAGGAAAATTTCAAATCAAAATTATACAAATAATTTAGATAATTTGTCTCTTTTTATCTAATATAACACCAATATTAGATTAGACTACCTTTTGGCTTATTAATCTTTATTTTTGATACTTGATTCAAGTGTAAGGTTAGATGATTTGTAGCATAAAATTAATCTTGAGATCCTTTTGGAACCATGACACTGAATAATTAATTAAACATGTTAATTAACCTATGTGACATATTTGTTTCATATTTTCCTTGAATTTCCTTGGTCTCTTTAGATTGATATTGTTTTCCACTTTGATATGCATGTTTTTAGCAACATTTTATAATGTAGAATGGATATCAGTTATAGAAATACCAAACTTCCATTATTTGGAAGTGTTGGAAAGCCTTTCCTAGATACCATGAACCTCACAAATTTGACTTTATGATTTGTAATTTGGATGCTTCTACTTTCGATCAAGTCAATCCTCACCCCTTACCTTCACATCTTCTTAACTTGGCATTGTTTCCTCCATACAATTGTGGTGAAATCCAACCTAGTATAATGGGGGAAGGACCTTACTCCTGCTCACTTTTTCACATGCATTATCTTGGCCATTTCCTAATATCACATGTTATACTACATCCATTTTCACCGTTAGAAATCCTATTTCGTACCTTTCGTGAAAATTGGGACCTTTCCTCATGATGATTGACCTTTCTTTGGGTCACATTCTAGGATTTCTTCGATTTGTGTTACTTCATGAAAGCCATTTTTTATATGTATTTGTATGCATCCTTTATATTCTAGATGCACATTTATGCTCAGGTATCCTTTTGGTGTGTAAAAATAAAAGTTATGATTGTGTTCCTCATTTTGGTACCAACCGCTTCTACAGGTATAACTCCTTAGATGAAATAAAGGACGTCCTCCTCCTCTGTGAGTTGATTCACTACCTCCATTGTCTCCCTGCCAAGCCACCCCATGCATTTTCCCTTGCTCGACAGTAGAGCCTTCATTTACATGGATGAACATTTTTTAGAACCCCTTTTAGTTGCAATCCATGCCTTTCGCATCCCCTTAGGATTTGGAATATCTATAGTTTGACATATCAAATCCTCATATATTTTCTCATATCGTCACTTATTGGCTAGTCCCCCTTGGAATCTGAGCCTAGAGCACGGTATTTTTTAAGGATTATAATAATATACTTAAGTATAGTATTCTAGGCGATTATTTTGGATTGAAAAAAACATATATATAGATAGGTAGGCGAATATTAAATATGAAACAAACAATTTACTACTGAAAGTTGTAAATTTTGGTTAATATTATGATTAAAAAACATATTTTATGTTTTTATAAGCAATATGAGAGACTAAAAATGACCAAATAGCGAATTTATTTTTTGAAAAAAACCCAAAAATTAGCCAATTAGTGAAATTTCGCCCCTAAAGTTTTCCCTAGCCTGGAGTTTCCGGTAAGCTCTTTTCTGACACCTTAAACAATGAAAATATTTCTGAGTTATCGTGTTCCTTTCAAACCCACTAAAGAACATGAAAGAACATTTTTCCCATATAAGTTTGCCCCTTTTCAGGATAGATGGTCTCTTTATGAAAAAGGAATTCTCTAATCTCTTTCGGCTATAATATTTCTCCATTAAAAACTTTTATGCTTTTTCAGGGCTTGGATACTAACTTTACGAAAAATACCACTACTAGAGCTTTCTTACTATTTTCAGACTCTCTAAAATTGAAACATTGATGAGCATTAATGGAACCGGGCTCAATAAAACCAACGGGACAATACCATCTTGAGCATACTTCTATACCTTATTTGAGCTTCTTAAAACATGAATAGGGTTAAACTGGTGCTTCTCAGCACCTCTGTAGTTCACACCCAGTCTCGTGTGTCAACAAAATTCATAGTCGCCTTTATTTATAGTACTCTGCAATGAGTCACCCTTGGATACCTCCTCCCTAGTTATACATTTCACTCCCTTTGAGTTCATCTCGTTGGATTCATACCCTGTATGGTACTCTCCTCTACCCAAACTATGTTTCCCTTCCCCGAGATCAAATCCATATGCAACTTCCAGGTCAACACTTTTGTCATATTATGAAAAAATAAAGATTAAGTCTCATTAGTCATTTACTCTCATATCCCTCTCTTGTGTATCATCTCAGTATCATGTTCTGGTTCCATTATGTTTGTACACATCGTGCTCCTATCAAGGAACCCTTAGTTCCTTGGTAGTTGTGGGTCTCCCTCTGTCGACACTCGAACATCTAGTCCAAAGGATAGACCCGAAGGTCTCTATACCTCAGCCTCACCTCACCCATCAGTGAGTTACTACATACCATTTGGAAGGGAAACATTATTTATCTTTTTAGTGGTTTCTTCTCACGTGTTAGACATCAAATCCTTATTCACACTATTGATATTTGTACATGGTTTTGGTCGCATCCTTATTTGGTTGAATACCCCGTATGTATTTTGGCTCTAGCACATTGGCGAGTCACTATGGAACCCAGACATTATTATGTTCCTTAGGATATTTAAGATACATTGGAGTCAGTTTTTGGAATGCCTTATGCTTCCCAAGACATTAAGTTCCAGTTGTAGTATGTTGTACCACTGAGATTCAGATTCTTAGTTACCTGAGATGTCATATTTGTTGGACCCTTCGGTGCATCAGTTGTGACCATGCATCCATGTTGCATGTCAGTGTTTTCAATAGTTGTCCTTCAAATCATCGCCATTGGAATACCATTTTTTTCCATCCCTGATTCCTTATCAAGTACACCATGATGTACACAATTCTTATTTATGTATTATTTAGGTCCCCCTATGGACCTCGCCATCTATGTATATTGAGATATTCATATAAGCATGGGGATTCTCACCTCGTTATCCATGTGACATTATTTGTACCTAAACCATTATTGAGGAGTTCTACTTCCAGTTATATCCCTTGGAGTTCATGTGCAATGCATGCTCCATACTCTGACCCATATCTAGTTCTCCACTCCCTTTCCACTCACTTTCGTCCACCAATAAATATCCTACGATATCTATCGGCCATACTATGAGTTCCTACCCCCACAAATTAGGGGGGAATCTATTAACACCCTAAAATCGTTCACCTAGCTCACTACCTTGGTCATCATACCTTTACACCCATTTTCCTAATTTTTGGTCTCCACCAACCCAAAAAACCTATATTCTTTACCACATTTCATAAAAATACTTTTTACCACATAAAATAAGGAAAAAATCCTTAAAATAAAAACAAAAATTAAAAGAAAAAAGAGGAAATATTTAAAAATTAAAAGAGGGAAAATATCAATACCATGGGACACCCAAAACCAAGGGCAAGGTCACCATTAGTCAAAATACCTATAAAAAGAGGGGTGGAGGCCCCCACTAACAAACATTCACTAATCCTATATGAAACTCTGTTGATTTCACTCTCGAAACCCTAGCCACCACATGATCTTGGAATTCCCATTGAGTTCATCCCTCATAGTGTATCGAAGTGGAGAATGATTCACAGTCGGAGACCAAGAGCACAGTCCACCAACTGCAAGGGCCCATTCATATTCAAGGTAACTCGAACCGATTTGTAAAAATCGTATTCATGCCAAAATAATGAAAATAAAAAAGAATATTTCCATTGTATGGTGTTTGGATTTGTTTTAGTCGTAAAGTCCTCAGTGTTATTGTTATTGTGTTACATTTACTGCAGTCCTTTACTATTACCATGCATGGTTAATCTTTTTCTTTTAATATTATTGCATTTAGTTAAGGAGAGATATTTACTATTTCATCTTTGCATTCGCGACTCATAATCCTTCAAATATTAGGTTATATCCAAATCTACATAGTTTAATATCATCTTTAATGTTATTTACCTGCATTTACCACACCTTTTAACACACTAGAGCCACAAGAACTAGTTTCTCATGTGCTTCCTACCTCAGCTTCACTAAGTAGGTAACACCCATATTTTCACTTGTGTGAGTGTCAAAGAACTCACAACAGATTCGGTGACCACATTGTGTTGATCCTGATGGATCACTGGTAGTGTTAAGAGTTTGTTTGACCATATTTTCTAGTTTAAGTTTAGTTTGTTTAGATCTTCTTTTTTTTGGATCTGCTAGCCTCCTAGCAGACTTTTGGCCTACAAAAACAGCCTCCCCCAACCTTCAAACCCCTGGATCAGCTCCCTACTGGGCTACTTTTTATTTTTTTACAAACCTTTCCTAGAGTGATCATGTCTTCATGTTAAGTGTGCTCTAGAGCACCTTGTTTTCCCAGTTACGAGAGCTCTAGAGTATCCTTTTTTCTTCGATAAGAGCGCTCTTCTCCTAGTGAGCCTGTTTTTCATCTTGTTTCTATTTTTGAGACAGGTACGCTGCATAACACTTATGTCCCTAAGACATAGGCACTTTGAGATTGACTTATAACTCCCTGAACCCCCTGTTCAAACCCTGATATGTTTCTCTTGACTGATTGGTTTACGATAGTGACAACTTTCGGCCCCATTATTAAGTTGTTTGTATGGTTTGTGAGTGATTGTTTTTGCATGCTTCATTTCTTGATTGACTGTAGCAGTATATGAATGATTCTTTACTTAGTAGTTTCTGCACTTGAGGTTTTTATGAAAATAGTTAGTTGGTTATTTCAATTAGTTTCTCCATTTACTTTAAGTTTCATCATTTATTTCTAACAGTCATTGGGGCTTGTTCACACCACTTGTGCACACACACACCCTAAGATCACGTGAGTCTAAAATTTATGTAATTCAACACACATTTAACCCCACCTAGGGATAAAAACAACATTGTAGTAAAGTAGGGCACTGGGGGTACGGATCCAAATAACCTCTCTTTTCCATTTACATTTGAGACATATATATTGAATCTTAGGTGATATAATAAATTAAAAATAACAAACAATATTTTTTTAATCCTATATTTGGAATATGTATATTCAAATCTATATGTATTTGAATTTTCATTGGTGATATATTTCTATATCCTATTTAAATATAATGTGAAAATGGAGATACTGGGAAACATTTTTATGACCAACATAGATCCATGTTAAACTCGAATCTACCAAGCACCGAGAGGGATCCAATTTCTTGAGGTGTAAATTTTTTTTTCTTAATTTTTTTACAAGTCCAAAAAACTTTACACCTAAATAATTTTGATCCATTTGGTGCTTGGTAAATCCAAGTTTAATGGATTTTTTAATTAGTTTTCATTTGGTTCTATTTTTTTTTTAAATTTCATGAGACGACATTAATGTTTTTAATTACTTTTTCTTTTTTGTAATATAACGTAATGTTATGGAACATTACGTTATGTGACAACATCTCCCCCATATTGGGTTGTAAATCCCCTTGCTACTCTCATTGTAAAAATGAGATCATCTATTTCCTATGTTTTTTTTTTTAAATAAAATGAGAGATGAAAAGTCTGGAGTTTCACATTGTTAGTCAATGTCAAAATATTTAATATTTTATACAATACCTTGATTAAAGTCTAGGTTTTATACTTATCCTTTATGTTTCTCATCTATACCACCTTTTTTTCATTTATTAATTATACTTAGCATTTGTGTTGCTTATATATACTACCTTTCATTTCCTTTATTAATTTTGATCTTCTTGGGTTTTTTTATCATACAAATCATTAATAATAGTTGTAGGAAATTCTATATTGTAATGGAATCATTTATGATGGAGTTAATAATCCCCATTCCTGCTTTTGAATGCCATGATATGCAACGGGTTTGTAATATATTGTTTTTCTCTATCTAAAATTAATCACACTATTGCTAGGAATTTGGTTAACAACTTCTATGAATTAAGTTAATCAATAAAATGTATGTGATGTCACATTTGCAATAATAGATGAATTCATCATAATATATTTGAATATTTCTCACAATTTGCTTTATAATAAGTTAACATATAATTAATTTCCACCATAATAAAAACATAAATAATACATTAAATCATATTCTATATTGATTCATCTCACTATTTTAAACACGCGATCAATTAATCACTTGAAATTAATAAATATCCTAATTTATAATTTTAAATATATATCATCATACCACCTAACAAGCATAAATATAAACATCATCATACCATAATAAATATAAGCATAAACGTACCATCATCATG
>LPNX010384861.1:121471-158685 GCA_001517045.1 Pseudotsuga menziesii | reverse complement strand
AGATTAGCATCATCTAACACACAAATATAATAATAGCATTTAACATAACACAAGCCACGTCATATAAATAAACATCAACATAAACATCGACATCAATGTAAACATGAAGAATGTAGTGTGTGTGCATGTGTGTGTGTGTCTATATATATATATATATATATATCAACATCAACATAAACATGAAAAATGTAGTCTGTGTGTGTGTGTGCCAAATATATATCTCTAGTCCAGTAACTACTATGGCATATCTCATCCACCTCTGCCATAGGCATCACCAATATCTATCCGACCAAAGCCAGATGCATCATCACCTCCACCAATACAGCTAGAGGAAGTATGAACACCTCTTCTAGCATAGATAGAGGCATCGAAACCTCCACCAATAGAGCCAAAGGAATCAATACCTATGTATAGAAAAAATGATCTTAGAGAGAAGCATGGATATGACCATCAAACTAGATCATTTATGCCCCTCTGATCATCTCTATAATAGAGTTGAATGGAGTAGGAAATGGTGGATGGCCAAGTTGATCAGTAGGATCGGTAGGTCGGTCAACTAGGATTGGATGAGATGATGAAGTAGGATTGGTAGGTCAGTCGAGTAAGAGTAGAGGATATGATGAATAAGTTGATGGAGGAGGAGGTGTATGAGATGTCAACGAAGCTAATAGAGGAGAAGGTGAAGTAGCATATGTCGAAGATGATGGAGGAGGAGGTGGAGTAGTAGATGTTGAAGTTGATGGAAGAGCAAGTGGAGTAGTAGACGTCGAAACTGATGGAGGAGGAGGTTGATGGTCATCCCACTTATAAGCTAATTGAATGCATGTACCGAAAATATGTTGCATCAATATACTCATCTCATGAGGAAAAATCCTCCATATCTCTGTAAGGTGAGGCTATTGAAAAATGTTATACACTCGTACATGTTGAAACTCTTGTTGTTCCAACAATGTTGCCAACCTTTCTGCCACATCCTAGTGATACTTGTCATAGGGCCTATGTGGGAAGTGGATAGGATGTCTTCCATCCAACTATGTCCCAACTTTATTGAGATCCTCCATATCCTCCTGAGTGGGAGGAGGTGGCCCGAAATCACCATTGAATGTGATAATGTCTACAAAATATATAGTACACAATAATAATTAGAAAATTTCATTAGACATTTTAATATTTAGAAGATATTTCATTTTCATTGGGTATAAAGAGAATAAAAAATGAAACTGGAGTAATTTAAACATAACATTAATATTAACTCTCTCATTTGGTGGTTCCTCCTAAGTGAAGAAGATCTCGAGGAACCCTCTCCAATCCAATCGCGTGTATGGATATGGAACAATGTCGAATTCATGGTCCTCCTCACTTCCTAGGATCTCAAGCACATTTGATGTGATCTTAGATGGGAAATAAGGCTTCCCCTATTTGGAATCATCTTCCCCCACATGTGCATACACACCTCTGTCATCGGATTATAAGGAATGTGTTGAAATGATGTCCTAGAATCTGAAAACCTCTTAAAAAATAGACAAAAAATATCTCAACATGAAAGGAACTTGGAACTCCTCTCAATAAATGCATGACATCTACCCAAGGAATAACAAAACTCTTGCTAAAACTGGTATACCACCTAATGCATCTAGGTCTCTAGACTAAAGAGTCAACATAATACAATAGAGGGAAACTAATGCATTGCCCATCACTAATGGAATGTGCTAGCATCATAAGGAAAATAGAGAGGCACCTAAGCTCCTCTCAACCAAAAATAGAAATCTTAATTTTCCCACCACTCAGCTAAAGATGATAGGGATGTATGACCTCACCATTGATGTATCTAAGAGATTAATCTAAATGACTCTCTTTTGCAGCACCATCTAGGAAATCAAGGAACTTGGGAAAATCTGCGCCTCTCTTGGATAGACCAATGATGAAATAGATGTCTTACTTAGTGGGATGGAACCACTGATCGGGACCAACATGAAATGTCTGCCTACGATGATCCTAGTGTCAGATGAACTAATTCAACAATGATGAGTTACCCTTGAGGGATTTATACTTTTTCTAGAACTTGACGAGTCCAACAACCCTTAAGATCTCTCTAGTCTGAATAGCAATGGAGCGAGGGTAAAAATCCCTCTCCCTCTCCCTAGCCTTCCAGTCTCTGACCATGTTGTATTGATCCAACCATGCACACTCCTGTTAAAAATCCTATCATCATTCATGTATTTATTTCAAATATAACATGAATCAATTTCATAAATATATATCTAAAAACATGAAATATGTCATTCAATTAACATCTGATTTAAAAAAATCAATAAAGTTTTTTCTCTCAAAACAATAAATTTTCATAAGTGGTGCACCTAATAATAGAAGTGCACTTCCAATGGTGATTTTATACAACAATTACACCGTTGACTGTGTGTTTATAGAACAAGTGCACCGAACATAGAGATTTTCCCCTACACACATCCTGATAAATAGGGAGTCGTTGGAAATTTTAAAATTTAAAAAGGTTCATAATGGTGCACCCATTAAATATAAACACACAATAAATAGTTTTTCATTGTTTATTAACCACACTATTGATGTATTGTGTTTTCTTTTTAATTTCATGCTTTAGCATTGGCCATATACACCAAACACGCACTAAGAAACTCGGTGTAGATACAATAAAGTAGTGCATTGTATGCATTTTGTTAATGTTTTAAACCACATTACCAATGCATTATGGACATATCATTGCCTCATACATGGGGTGTATGAGTTGCGGTGTGGTTATGTTTAATGGGCACACCATCAATGTATTTTAAGAGTGTTTTTAAAATTTTACCAATGCACCTCCCGGATGTAGGTGACACACAGGCCATCCACATGGTACACCTGGCGCACAGGCCATGTGGTGAAGGTGCAGGTAATAAGGCGAGTGACAATGGGGTTAAATTGAATGCGGATGAAGGTGGCATGCTTGCCATCCCTGTGAGTAGATGCAAGGTCACTTCCCATGTGAGTCGAAGCATCGAGAATTTATTTCCTGTACGAGCCATTACTGACCTCCATGATGGTAGCACTTCGCATTATGAGACACGCTAGAATCATCATGGTGGTAATTTTCATTCTCCTACGTCTACTTAATGCTCATCCTATTGTAAGTCTGCAAACCATTTCGCAGAAGAAAACTCCCCAGCAGGTAGCACTGACAGAGGAGGCTCTCATCGAAAATACACTATTAGGGAAACAGATGGATTTTTTGAGCAGGTTTCCTTGTCGTTCAGATGCCTGATTGATGAATGGGAGTCCAAAGCGGTCTCAGACCATTTTAATTCTGGAAAAAGTAGAGGACCCATCAACCACTACTACATGATGAAGAATATGATGGGACTATTACTGGAATACATGACAGTAAAATGAAACGAAGCCATGGATGTATCCCAGGGTTTGTGCACCAGTATACTCTAGGAGGACATGTGACTTAAAGCCGTGGAGTTGAATTTCAACCTAAGACAATATTCGATGTTTCCTAGCACAAGAAACAAGGAAAGTACTGGTGCCATGAACCATGAAGAGAAATGTGGTGCATCCTCTGCTGCTACGAATTCTCCAGGACTGTTTCATGAATGAAGGGATTTTGTGAAGAATACTACTCATGTCAAGTGTGGTCGTGAGACCATAACCAACGCCATCACCACTACACCGATATAGGAGATGCATCCTAGTGAACATGTGGAGGAATATGGACCCTAACAAATTCTGCAAGAAACACCCGAGGACCATGTGGAAGACGCAATATAGTGCACTTCCCTATCAGTGTGGTTAGTTTATGAAACCGCAACGGGAAACGTTTAATGTTTTTTATATGTTTAAATTTTTCAACTAAATAATTGGTGCGTTGTGGAATGGAATTGCACTGTCTACGGTGTGTAATAGTGTGCATAGAATATCGTAACAACCTATGGGTCAAAAATTAAATCTAGCAGTGGTGCCTTAGATACGCATAAGCGCACTCAGATGCCGATGCGTATGTTTCAAGGTACAACACTGATCAAAGAAAAGTAAGTTTTGAAAGGTTTATTTTATGTTTATGGTGAGTTATGGTACCATAGTGCACCATTTTTTTGGTGCGCTAACTCCATTAACGTAGCTTGACTGGTGCAATCCAAATTGTTTGGATCACCTAATGCAGGTTTTTAATTTTTTTTTTTAATTAACCGAAAAAATAGGTTCATTTTAAATTTTAATCCACCAAAATATTAAATTATGAACTAATAAAGAATTTACCTAGACATTTTGGCATCAAGGAGACATGGTTGTGATGTAATTGAAATTTGAAATTTTACCCACCGTTTGGAAAAATTCAAACTATGGTCAACAACTAATGGATGTAGAAAATGTCGCCATGTGGAGCACGAATCTTAGAATTTGAGCGGGAGATGTACAGAACCAGTGCTATAGGGTTCAAAAGCATTGTTATGTGGTAAAAATGATTTTTTCATTCGGTATTTTTTTTATAAAACCTTGTTCTGGTGTGCTCAATAATCTAAAGCACGACTGTAATTATTTATATATAATGCATCGATAATAAAAAACTAAAAGTAAAGAATATAGTCCATTGTTTTTAAATTCATGTTTGAACCCTATCATGATGTGTATAATATTATACCATACTTATGCGGTTTATTGTAGAAACTGCATCGATAATGGATATTAAAGACAAGAAAATAGTAATACAGACATTATTTTAGAACTTTACCCTACTTTGGTGCTTTCAACCACATGGTGCACTGATTCTTTTGTTTCATCTAAGTGTATCACCATTTATTTTTTTATTAAATCCTATATCAATGCGTTCATAATGAAGAAATGCATTGGATTCAAACATATAGTTATTTTCGGTTTACGATATTTTGGTCGCAGTGCGACAATATTGATGGAATTATGGTGCATGGTTGATGTAAATGCATTGGGTTATTTATATTTATGTAACGCATCAGTTTCAAAAAAAATTTACACTTGATGAATTTTTTGGACGCAATGTAATATGGTTTATGGCTTCCTAGTGTGTTTGGATTGAAAATGCATTGGTGCGTTCAGGTCAAAATAAGAACATCGAGAAAAAAACTCCACTAAAAACCCCAATCACTCAACTCTGATAATGGCCTCTATTATAAATGGATATTTGGAATCTTTTGATAGGAGCATCAACGATAACCTCCAATAAAGGCCTTCTCCCTATAATGTTTATTTCTGAGTCTACTAATGCTAATACTAGATTACTAACATGAATATAGCAAAAATGACAATGCTAGCGTGATGACAAAAAAACCTTGAATTTTTATCGTGAAGATCTGCATCACATGTTTGCATATGTTGGACTGTCATCAATGATGATGGGTGTCTCTTTCGAGCCTCCTCCCTAAGTTGAGCCCCGACCAACATGAAAAATTGGAATGCCAATTAACATGCATAAGGAATCAAAATAATACCAAAAAAATATGTAGACGATCACTATAAAGGGCATTGTTGGATGTCAATAATGACATAAGGACACAATTGATGCAATCACACATAGAAAAGGACACATTTGTAAGAGTTACCAATACAAAAAAAACATGTAATTTTTCAAAGATGAGATAAAATTTCAATAATATTATACCTGAAATATTGACATAAATAATCACAAAAGGAGACACAAACCTCTTACATTTTTTTATCACAAATATTCAATAAATTTTGAAAAAAGTGAAATAAAAGGATAGTGATTCAAGGAGGAAGTGGATTGGAAAGGATTTCAAAGCCCTCAATTTCAAAATGGCACCTTGCCCTGCCAAGAAGCTTGCCACAGGAAACCCTTCTCCTAGGAAGGAGAAAGCATGAGGGGCTAAGGCCAAGCAGAAAACGCCAAAGGTTGAACCAGTGTTCACCATTACTGTCGAAGATGAAGATCCGAAGTAGTCACCCCTTAAACCAAATGGAATGAAGGTATTTCCTGACATCGACATAGAGTTTTGTAGTCACAGTGTGATTTCTTACTTCATATCAATAGCTGAAATGTATCTCGATAATGTGGCGAGGGAAACAACAAACGTCCAATGCCTTGAAACATTTTATGAGAAGGTTTTAGGATTTCATAGAATCAAGACTCCCAATTTCAGAGAGTTCAAGGTTGTATGGCTTAGAACTGTTCCACCCTCATTTTCTCTACACATTATTCAGAAGAATCACAACTCAAATCTACCTGAAATCCCACACAATGCAATCCTTGATGTCAATAAGGATCCATAATTTATTCCATGCGGGCATCACATTTCTTTAGGCGTGCCTTACTATGATATATTTTTCAAATCCATGAAACTAGGATGGTTTGGAGATGCGTGGATGCGTGGAGGGAGATCAACCCATTCGACGGATTTGGTGTTTCAATCCAAGATGAATTTTGCAGCTCGAAATTTCAAGAGGGAAGCCACCTGCACGCATTGGACTGTGTGTCCGCCAGTTCCCCTTGCTCTATAGATCACATCAATCCCTCTATCTCCTTGTATTTCCCTAGATCATTCAACATAGAAACCAGCAGATCGGATGCATGCACCGAGAATAGGAGTGGAGGAATCCCTGCTGCTACAGAATAGCTACCTTGAGGTTCTGATTTTGATAGATCCGGTACTTGCTTTTTCTTTTCCCTCATAGGTGGTGGTGCCCTCTATTTTTTCCAGTATCTTCTCTGAATCTGGAGTCACAGAAGACATAGACACGTTTCATATTTTTATTAAATTTCCCTTTGGGAAGTCAATTTGGTGTGGGTTCATGGTTCTGATTCACTGGAGACTCTAAAAGTTTCACTAGAGCGAAGAGATGGTTTTCCTAGAACTAATTTTTTCTTTCTACATGAATGTAAAGTGTTGCAGGAAGAATCTAGGCTGATAGATTTTCAAATCTCCAAGAATTCAACTATTTCTTTGATGCATCGTTTGAGGGGGGGGATAGAAGGAAAAAGAGGACCCTCCGATCCTTCGTCTTATAAGGAAGAAACTCATCCTAAGGGGTCACAAACAATGGCCTTAAATTCTTCCCATCCCAGTCCGTACTTAATGGAAAATTTTGAATCCACACCAACCCTGGAGATCAAGAATTCATAGGTAAAACAACTTTTCAGTACGCTACAATCTGTAGATGTCATTTGTCGTTTTAATGGGTTTTGGCCCAGATTTTTTGATCTTCATCAATGGAGTTACACAAATTGGACAACCAATTGTCAAATCCTCTTATGTTACAAGGGTTTCTTTGTAGTTCAGTTCGAATCCCAGGAATATTATTAGAAGATGTTATCACAAGTCCCTTGGTTTTGGGGGAGAGTTGGGCTCTTCATAACTCCTTGGTTTCCCGAGTTTGATGCAAACTCCGTGGTGGTAAAGAAGATGACAGTATGGGTGAGGATGCCAAATTTACCTATACCTTTCTGGCATCATTTAGCATTGGAATACATTGGCAATATTCTTGGGAGGTTTATCAAAAGTGATAGTGAAAGGAAAGAGCAGGGTGTATTTACTTATGCAAGAATTTGTGTGGAGATAGACCTCAGCAAAGGTCTCCCTGATAGATTACAGCTGAAACATGAATCTTTCAATTGGATTCAGAATTTGGACTATGAAAATAATTCTTTTAGGTGTATATTTTGTCATTTGACATGTCACCTTCAAGACTCATGCTCCGTTCTAAAAAGTTTACAAAGAAGAAAAAGGGGCAGACTACAAATCGTAAAAATTGACAAAAAGACTATGTTCTACCTCTAGATGAGGATGAAGAGAGTGATAATGAAGAACAACAGGATCTACCCAAAAAAAAAAAAAAAAAAAAAAGAGTAAAATGTGATGAAATCTGAATTAGTGGATGCACAAACATTAGAACAAAAGAACTATGGTGCAGAAACACTAACAAATGTTGTGAATCCTATGGATGTTTCTTTAAGTGGACTAAAGCGTGCACATGAAATAGAAAATTCAGATTCTGATAAGGAACAAGTTTCTACTCAGCAACCAGAGGAAGTGGTAGGTAAACAATTGATTGTAGCTGTCTCACTACAAGAAGTATGGACTGAAGTTAAATCAAACAAGTTGGGGAAAAAAGGAAAATATAGACATATTTTAACCCTTGATTTCTATGTCATGTGATGTAATATAGTTTTTTTCTTTATTTTTATTTTTTCACAGACCTTTGGTCTATTTTTGACCATGTGCTATGACACAGAGTTGAATGCTCATAATGCTTTTGCATCTACAGAATGTAATTTTGTTCGCCTTGGCTGAAATAAAATTACGCTTTTTTTTCGAGGAAAAAAAAAGATAGTGATTAAAAGAAGGACACTAAAATGGTGTATTTTTTTTGTAAAGATTGAATCTATATTATATAGAAAATATAATTTTTAGATATCAACAAGCGAGTATCCACGAGAATTGTTCATAGAGTTTTTCACTAAGAGACTCTAAGAAACTAGGAGCTAAAACCAAACAAAACAACTAATAGTAGGAATAAAAACTATTAACACCCACAAGCCGAGGTGTATGACCACACAAAAAAGGATTACGAAGAGGATGTCTAGGGATGGATATAAATTAAAAAGGATACTAAAAAAATGAAACCTACTTGTTAAAAGGATTAGTCTGAATCTAAGATGTCGATAGGTTAGGACTTGCAGTCTAGAACTTAGGCCCTTTCTTCTTTCACACTCGATGGCTCACCTCATGGAGGGAATTTAGGGTGCTTACGGTAGATGAGGTCAGCCTGCTTCCATGAAGGAGTCATCTTACTGAATAATTTGGCTATCGGTTCTTAGGCCAGAGTGTTCAACTTGGTATCAGAGTCTACTTGAACCTTGACCATACACCTGGTCCAATTCTTAGTAGGTCCATCCTATCCACTAAGATTAGTCCGCTATTGTTTGTTTGAAGCATCCCAATGGAACTATATAGAATTTATTGAGTAAGGAGATCCTTCTTATACAAGAGCAAGGTAATAGTTTTGGTGTAGAAGCTCTCCCAAGTGCATGAAGAGCTCAAGTATTCTATGAGACATCTTAGATTTATGATGATATCCATGATAGCTTTAGATGGTATAGATTTATCTACATTCAAGCTTCCATGTCATTTAGGTGATGAAATCCAAATCCTTCTCGGCCTCTCTTGTGTTCATCTATGGCATGCAACATAGGGGAGTGAATAGTGCCCACAAGGTGATTTTTCTCGATCTTCTTGCCTCTAACCATATCTGCAGCACTGGCATGAATGAGACAAATATGGGAGTGGTAGCAACCTTCAAATTCACCTCCATCCCAATCCTTTGGGGTAGTAAGGAAATGAATATAAATGTTGTATATGTCTGGCTGAAGAGTTTCTTCAAGCTAGTTCATTATGCTATGAGCTTGAGCGTCCTTTCCTCGAACGAAAATCCAATTATAGGTAGGTGTAATAGTGTTGAACCTAAAGTATTTTGGAAATTTTTTGAATAAGTCTTGGTGTGAAATGGGTCATGCAACGAAGTGGTAAAATGGAGCACACTTGTAAAAGAAGGAAGGACCTCAACATAGTTGTAGAAAAGAAGGGAAAGACAGTGGTTAATCATGTCAACTGAGAAATTGGTTAGAAGTTGGTTATAGTTTTATTTCCACTTAGTGAAACATGGGGTTCATGGGATCAATATAAATATGTAACAGGTTGGGTAGAATAGTAATGAGGAATAAATGATGATGGTTTTGATAAGATTTTGTTGAAACAATGTTGTATTGTTGTTGGTATCATGGTAATGATCTTGTTTTGTAATTGAAAGAGACTGATATACAACCTATGTGCGTAAATATCTGATGTATTCAAAGAATAAGAGCGATGGTTGTGTAGGCTAAGTGCACAAATATATATGAAGTTCTTGATGTAACAAAATCTATTAATAACCAAGCACTTTCATGGTTTTCTCCCATCCTGGGTTTCCACGTAAAAATATCTGGTGTTTCATGATGCATTGTGAATGTTTGTTGTGTGAATGTTATGTTTTATATGTGAAATGGTGATAATAATAATCTACATTTAATCTAAGTTACACTGTTACTGTGTATTTAATGCATGCACTGTGTTATTTTTATGGTTTTGTAAATGTATGTTGAAGCTATGTTGATGGATTATTTTGTAGAACAATTTCCTTTTCCCTTTACTACTATAGAAGCATGGCTCTTATGTTGGGTTTTGTTTGTTTGTTGTTAGTGAACCGGGTTTGTTGAAGTTTAAGCCAACAAATGGTTATGTTATTGGGACCAGGATCTACCACCAGAGGGAGAGTGAGGCTCAATTAATGAATTAATGGAGACTTATGAAGGAAGAAATATAATATTAGCTAAAACTATGTCTATAGAGATATGTAAGAATGGTTCTTGGCAGAGTGGTTGTTGAGGTTAGCCAAATAAAATATGAGATATCGCATGGATGGTCCAAGGTAATGAACCCCAGAATGAATATAGTTAATCAATTATGTGAGTAACCCAATATCACGTGTAGTAGACTATTGGTTGGATAATAATTTTTAAGGCCCATTTCATAGAGTTTGATGTAGATTATACTCGATAATATAGCACATAAAAAAGGGAGTTATTTAAAGTTCCATCTGGAAGGTACTTGAATTCATTATATACCTGGATCAATATTCTATTGTGCGACAAAGGAACTCTCATATTGGAATCATATCACCCTAGAATCTAATTGTTAATGCACATAGTGGGGAGCTAGAGGTTGACTAGAAAACGAGCTGAACAAAGGTAGCCAGAGTATGAATGAAGAAAGGATGAGCTAAGGATGTTGAGTAGTGAAGAATATGTGATAGTAGAAGATACAGGAGTATTGCATGGAGGAAATAGGTTCTGAAAGGAAAATAGGAAGGGGGATGCAACATACATAGATAAGTACCACGGTGAGTATCAAGAAATACATTCATGTGTAGGACCCCATATCGAAGGTTTTTTACACTCAGGGGAGGAAGAAGGAAAACAAATCTGTTCACCTAAAGGAAGTCACCTTGTTTAGGTCAAGATAGGCATCGAACCCACGACCTCGCGCATGTCCCCAACATCTGAGGTAAGAATTTCAAATCTAATATTTCTAGTTAGTAATAATAGCAATAATAGTCTAAGTAGCGGAGGAAATTTGGCTAGTTAGACAAAATCTATGACACCCAATAGTAGTACTACTCAGAATACGATGGTAGGGGTAGACCCTACTTTGAGGATTCCTTTCTTCCAAGGGAAGGGGATAGATGATCTATATCAACACAAGTTGTGTGTGAGTCAATATGGTAGGAGAAGCAAGTCCAATATGATGATACCAAAATGGTGTAGTTGGTAACTACTCTTAGGGATCGCGCAATATATGAAGTATCAAACCACTATACAAAATAGAACTTTGGTTGGGGTGAAGGATGAATCGATAAAGGAATTCAAGAAACTGAAATCCAAGTTGCAGTTGATTACTAAGTTGAAGGGAATTAAGCAATTGGAAAATGAGTCATCTTGGGAGTTTGATCAAAGATTAAAAACATTAATGGACAAGGTGACATTCTAAATTCATGAAGAGCAACATAACGAATATTTCATTACAGTGTTGTTGTCGCATATATAAGGCCCATTAGCACACTAGAATATCCTGATGCAATTGAATGCATTGGACTTGGAAATGAAATTGGAATCATACCCTATAGGAGAAAGTAACACAACAATGGTTCAAGTCCAAACCCAACTTACTGCATTAGTGATCCAATTGTAGGAAATTTCTAAGGGAACGGAAAAACATTATGAAATAGGGTGTACCACCTGCAGAACAAAGGGCCACCATAATAATGTGTGCCCAACATGTTGAAATTACTTGGAAATGGGAGCCTCAAACCCCTTTCCTACAAGAGGAATTTGGTGTGAGACATGCAAAGGGAACCACTCCATGATTGTTTTCCATGCACTACAGAAGTATGTAAGTATACACATTAGCTTATATTGCAAATTTTGTAAGTCAGTTGGTCATGATTGAAAGGATTGTCATGCATTGGATATGATGAGGGAGTGCACTTCGGATGCATACACATTCAAAGGGATATTGAACTAGAAGGAACATTGCAGTAGAATAATTTCTAGAGGAATCATAACCAAATCGGTAGAGAAGGATTCAAACATAGAAGTTGAGGAGGATTTGGCAGAGGAAGAGGAAAAATAATTTGTTATAAATGTGGATAACAAGAACACTTTGCAAGAGATTGTTATAACCAATGTTTGACATGTACATATTATAGAGCACTGGATCATACTATTGAGGATTGTCCCCAGGTAATATAAAAATAGCAAGAAAAGGTTTATTAGAATCAAAATCAGAAACATAATCATAACTAGAATGTCCAAAATATATTTCCAAAATAACGAGGGTATCAACGTACTATCGCAGTATTCATGCATGGGGGAGATGTGATGGGGGGTGATAGAATAACACAAGAAAATACGTGTCACTCGTGGATTAAAAAAGTAGTTGAATTCCCATCAACGTTCAACTATCAGAAGGAAAAGGAGATATATGTTGAAGCTATAAGAGAGTTTACTTCAAAAAATCTAGGAGGATCGTCATCTACTACTCATCTAGTGTATGATACATTTCCAATATATGATATGCCTCCCATATATGATCATTCAGATCCAAAGAGATCCCCATGAAAGGTAAGTTCCTTGAAGAGTTTTTAGATCTATTAAAATATGAAAAAACATTAAAATAACTCCACAATTTCATTAATCAATGACCAAGAATGGGTAGATCCTGTAGAATAAAGGACTATAAACCAATTACAAAAGAAAAAGAGAACAGGTAGGGAACTGCGACTTAGTGCTCATATTGGGGATTATGAAATGGATTTTGTAATTTTGTATTTAGGTTTGGATGTAAATGTACCTACTAAACAAACATGGGAAAAGATGGGTAAGCCTAATCTTATATGCTCAACAGTGTAATTAAGACTAGCAAATTAGCAAAAAATAGTCCCATTTGGTCAATTAGTAGGGGTACTTGTCGAGGTGGATATATTGCATAAATATTAATATTTTGAAGTAATTGAAATAATAGCTGACACCAACCCTTATCCAACATTACTTGGGATAGATTGGGAAATGAATAATTGGGACATTATTAACTTGAAAAAGAGACTGGTGACATTTTAATGGGGGGGGGGGAATGAGGGTTATTGCACCCCTCGATCCTCTGGAGGGTCAGAGATATGTTCACCCTATTATAGAGGAATATGACACTCCATAATTGGAAAATATTTATAAAATGACATCAAGAAAGGATGATTACATCAATCCTATAGCAGATGGTAATCTTAGTTGGTGCAGTATAAGTTCATGTGCATCAAATCAGATGAAGGACTGTAGAATTGACAAAATAGGTTGCATGAAGTATCTATGAGGAGGTGTGCTCACACCACCAAATCACTATGTTTGATTGGGATACAGGTAAGTAATCTACCTATGTATGATGGTTTAACAAACTTAGATTCTTTTATTTATGAATTTTAAATGCAAGTTCTAGAGAAATAGAGGGTATTAGCTTTGCATGTATCCTTGAAGAAAACCCCAACAAGATGGTGGAATACTCATAAGAAAAGTATTGAATTTTAGTTGTAGTGTAAAACGTTGTTATAAATAAGATTTGGTGAGGGAATTGACTATGTCAGGGTGAATCATACTGGTTTAACTAGCCCTACAAAACATTTAGTAGAATGTAATTCAACCTGGAGGACTATACCTAAGCAAGAGTGGGTACATATGTTTATTCATATATTAGATACTATACCAAGAAAATGGTATACTGAGTTGGAACTGCTACATGGAACCATGAATTGGGAGGATATGATTATGAGCTTTAAAGGTAATTTTAGCTTTGAGTATGACAATCCAACAGTGGATACAACTCTACAAGTTATTGAGAATATTTTTTTGAAGAAATAGATTTCCTTGGATACAACTTTCCAGGATAGGCTGCAACATTTCAGCAGGCACTGGAATGGTATAATATTATTGGATACTAAGAAGTTGATGACCCACGGGAGCTACATATGATAGAGTCATAGGATAACCAAGACATAGGAGGGCTTGGGGTAGAATTTACCAATTTTCTGAAGCCTTTGAATACTAGAAAATTCAATATTGGTTTGGAAGAGAATCCTAAGTTTGCTATTATAGGGGATTATTGGGATGATGATATTTTTTTTTTAAACATTGATTTATTGCATGAGGATCAGGATTTGTTACATGTTATTTTTTTAGAAATGAAGGGTATTGTTGGTGACTTAAGAGAAATGAATATACCACGTAAGCATGATGTGAATCATGTTAAACAATGACCTTACAGGTTGAATCGAAGATATAAAGAGAAAGTGAAGGCTGAAATTGATAAGATGTTTGATGCAAGAATCATTGAACATGTGGAAGCGTCGTAGTGGATTATCCCTATGGTATTCAAAGATAAGAAGACAAGGGAAGTTAGTAATTGTGTTGATTTAAGAAATTTGAATGATGCATGCTTATACGATCTATTCCCCATCCCTTTTACAGATGAGGTGTTAGAGAATGCTGGAGATCAGGAAGCCTACTCATTTACTAATGGGTTTTCTAGATATAATCAGATCAAGATTTAGTAAGGAATATCGACATAATACTACATTTGCAAGTGGGGTTGTTACTAGTATACAATGAATTCGTTTGGGATAAAGAATGCCACTGTTATTTTCTCCAAGGTAGTTGTCACAGCTTTCAAAGAATTAATGCGTAAGTTTTAGAGGTACACTTCGATGATTGGACAATTTTTGACTCATTAAAGAATCATATTGAGAATTTGAGGTTGATGTTGGATCAATGTAGACAATACCAAATCTCTTTGAACTGAAAGAAATGTATATTTTGTGCTCCTTTTTTTATACTATTGAGACGTGTAGTAAGTAAACATGGTCTCTTGATGGATCCTATGAAGATTTAAATTATTGTAGACTTGCCACCACCTACATCAGTGCAATAGTTGAGGAAAACATTGGGTCATATAGGTTATTACATAAAATTTATTAAGGTATATGCACAGATTACTGCACCTGTGGAGAAGTTATTGAAGACAGATATTAAATTTCAATGGAATAAGGAATGTCAGAAGAGTATGGACACCTTAAAAGAAAATATGGTAACTACGTTCATCTTGGTCTTTCCATATTCGATGAAGGAATTTTATGTACATGTTGATGCTTCATCTATAGATTTAGGTGCAGTTTTGGCACAACCAAGAAAAGGATATATAAACTACCCTATTTATTTTGCTAGCAAGAAATCATCTACAACTGAAAGGAACTACACTACTACAGAAAGAGAAGGGTTAGAAATAGTATATGCACTTCAGAAGTTTAGACATTATTTGTTGGGGTCTCATTTTAAGATGTATATTGACCATTCTGCTTTAAGATACCTAGTTAATACGTTAGTGTCAGGGGGAATATGTTCATATGGTTGTTGTTATTTCAAGAATATGATTTTGAGATTGTAGTTAAACCATGAAAATTAAATGTGGGCCCTAACCATATGTCAAGGTTGGAGACAGGAGAGGAACCAGTAAAGTTGGATGATAATCTACTTGATGCGTGGTTATTTTTAGTAAGGATGGTGGATAAGTATTTTGAAGACATTGTTAATATTTTGAGCATAGGTATGGTTCCTGGAGATTTCCCTGTCGCGCAAAAGAAATAGTAGGTTGTAAAAGCAGCAGATTACCATCTAATAGCAAGATAATTATATAAGTTGGGTCCAGATGAAATTTTGAGGAGATGTGTGTTAGAACATGAAAGGTCTATGATCTTAGCAGAGGCCCATGATGGTGTTGCAGGAGGAATCTATGCAAGTAAGGCTACAACACATTAAATAGTTAGGGAGGGCCTTTGGTGGATTTCTTTACACAAAGATGCAAAGGAATATTGTAAATATTTTGATGCATATTAGAAAATTGGAAATACTTTAAGAAGGGATAAAATGCCACTAGTACCTCAGGTAACATTACAAGAATTTGAAAAATGGGTTGTTGATTTTATTGGACCTATTAACCCACTTGCAAAGAGGAAAGGGGCTAGATACATCATAACTATGACATATTACTTGACTAGGTGGGATGAGGCTGGGCCAGTTAAGGATTGCAGTTATGTGATTGCTGCGAGGTTCTTATTTGAAAATATGGATACTAGGTTTAGTTATCCTAGAATTTTAATGAGTGATTAGGGATCCCACTTCTTAAAGAGTACTATTGAATCATCGACAGAAGAATTTCAAATATACCACAAGAAAAGTACACCATACCACCTACAAGCTAATGGAATAGTCAAAGTATTTAATAAGATTATAGAAAATGTCTTAACTAAAGTATGCAATGTAAACCACGATGATTGGGATATGAGGATACCAACAGTGTTGTGGGAAAATAGGACTACTTGTAAAAATTGATAGGTTAGACACCTTTTAGGCAGGTATTTGGTCAGAAAGTTATGATGCCTATGGAGTAAATTATGCCCAGTTTAAGGATTGTTGTCTTCACAAAGATGCCAAATACTGGAGTAGTAGAGGAAAATCTATCACAGTTGTCGAAGCTAGAAGAAGACATATTTATTGCAGGATTCCATCAACAAGTATGGAAATCAATAGAAGAGGAATGGCATGATAAACATATCAATTAGAAGAAGTTCTAGCCTAGGATACCTAATCCTCCTCTATCGCAATAAATTCTTAAAACATCCTAGTAAGTTTAGAATGCATTGGTTAGAACCATATGTGATTAAGTATGTAACACAAGGGGGTTCTATGCAATTGCAAAAATTGAATGGAGAAGTCATGAATGGTTTCATCAATAGAAGTCAGTTGAAACTGCACAGAGATAACCAGACTTATGATTCATTAAGAATAAATAGAACTATGACATCTAGGTCCCAAATGCAGTTGAAATGGGCACTAGGAGCAAACACGAGTTTGCATGTACATTAGGAATTAGAATATGTCAAAAATTAAGTAGGGGTGTATATATGGATGAAAGTATGTCAAAGTGTTTGTGTGTTGTAGATTAAAAAAAAAGGAGGAGAAAAGTGACACATTAATGGAAAAAGTGTTGGCTTGTAATGGAGAATATGCATTAAATGCTAAATATGATTGAGTTGTGTGAAATAATTCAACATTATTAAGTGAAATAAATGTCAAGTGATTGACTAAATCCCAAGGAAATCTATATTGATGCACTAAATATATACTTAACGTCACGATAAGATAGGATTGTGGGGTGTTAAAACCGTAATGACATGGAAATTAAGTTCATTGCTTTCCAATTTTTATTGATACTTTAACCAAGAGTAGAGATGAAAAACTAGTCACCGTGAAAGAGTATGCCCGAGATAGCTATTGAACATATTATGAAAGAGTTCATGACGTCATGAATCCCACAACACCAAGAAGCACTAGATGTAGTATCAGGAGAGGTACCATCAATACCACCTGCATCAAAATGATGGTCGCCTCGCATGAGGAATATCGAAATTTGGAGTAAGAGAAGTCATTATGCATAAGCTTCAAGGTCTAGTATACCATCGGTTCTACTAGAGTATGCACCACCAAGGAAGAAAAATGTGAAACCAATTACATCACCCAAGGATGATAAGTACCCACTTGAGACACCAGTGATTTTGGAGGGAGTGTTAAAAGGAGGAGACATGATGGGGAAGGTGCCAAGTCTCAAGTACATGGACCATGATCTAAATGACCAAAACAACTTCCAAGAATATGCGCCAGAGAAATATTTGCAGAAGATGTTGAATGCATATGGGGGCGCGTGTGTCCTTGAACCACTAGAATGGGCTCTAGGATTGGTGAAGTTCAACATATTAGGCCTACTAAGGATACCACACTTTAGTCATAGTGCAAAGATGAATGCTTGTGTAAAGAAGTTGTTAACATTTGTTCATGGAGGATTTTTGTAGATAGATAGGAAAATTTCAATTGATACTAACTTAGTGTCAAGGATTATGATTCTACCATGTATAGCACTGAATCTAACAATATAATTTGTAGGGAAGGAGAAAGTAATAAGCTAGAAAATACAATGAAGGAAAAGTATGGCTTGGAGAAGAACATTAGAGGCTATGATGTAGCTTCCATTAATGACCATTTAGTCAAATTTGTGACAAGGGCGCTAGCTAGTAAGTTACTAAGAAAATGTTTCCCAAACCAACTTTATGCAACATTGATAGAAGTAGCAAAGAAATGTGTTGAAGGTGTTCAAATGAACTGAATAGCATTAGCATTTGCAGCATTGTGGTATAGTGACAACAACTAAAGGTAGAGAGATTCAAATAGCACCTTTTATGTCTATAAGGAGGGTATCCATAATAGTATTCGGTAAAACCCATGCATAAATCCTTGTGTCATGTATCTATTTAAGAATATTGTTTGATTTAATGAAGGGAATCAACATATGTACATCCAAGCAATGAGGATCCTAATCGGGAGTGGTTTTTGATGCACTATAAACTAGCTGAAGAAGATATAAGTGAAATCATCTAGGAGTGGCCGAGGAATGGAAGGTTCTAGTTCTTTCCTAAGAGTTATCACCAAATGTGTCACAAAAATAGAGGAATTAAGATGGGGAAGGTACACAAGGACAAAATGATCTCGAGAAATATATATTTGTTTCAAGTGCAAGTGAATAACAAAAAAAGTCACCGGATGGAGGAAACGCATATGGTGTGACATAGACTAACCCTTCGGTGTGAGAGAAAAGAAAAGCCCCATAAAAAGAAAAGGGAAGAAGAACAAAGAGGAAAGCTCATAAGGAGAGCTCATAGTTTTTCCAATCACTGAATATGATATGGATATGTTGACAGAGAAGCTGAAGGACACTCCTGAAGATGTCGGGAATAAGAATGTAGAAAAACACTTACAATTTTATGGGGCAATTACAAGGCATTTAGTTTTACTACAACAAGGATTAGAAGAAATAAGGATAGATCCAACACAAATAGTAGGTGAGAGGAATGATGGTACTGATAAAGAATAAATACCAAGGCCCCAACCACCCTTGGTTACACAAAAGAGAGTTGTGATATTAACACCAAAAGCCTTGAGTTTCCCAGCACAAGAGGTATAGATCTGTGCCAAAGAATTGAGTGATGTTTATATGAATCTAGTAAAATTGCATATGCATTTGTTTCATAGTATACACTAGGGCATAGAAAAATAAATTAAAGGACACAAAGAGTATAGGTTCAATGAGATGAGCTAAAATATAAATACAAGAAATTGTAGGCAAAGAGGGATGCAATAGCTGGGAAACTGGATAAGCTACAAAAAGTAATGTAAGCAACATGCACCACAACTCTTGAAGTGTAAATGATAGAGGAAAGTGACCAATTGAAGATAAAATGTCAATCCTTAGTGAAGTTATTAAGGGATCTTGTGCATGGATTAGTGACTTGGAAGCATAGTTAGTGCCTAGCACGTTGCAGGAGGTAAGGGACTAGAGGGAAGTTGTAGGAAATAATTCAGTGGAGAGAATTAAGGCTCTAAATGATGAAATTTTGCAGGACTAGCCAGTACTAATGGATGATGAGGGCCTACACGAGGTTACAAATAAATTGGAAGATGTCTATAGCAGAGATGTGAAGCTAAAGGAACTTATAAGGACTTTTCCACCAATCAAAATAATGTCAAAAGTCACAGAGATTAAGAAACTGCAAGTAGAGATTAACAACCTGCGGGATGAACAATAGAAGTTTAGTCAAAGGGTGGAGTTGTTACAGAATGAATCAATATGCATATAAGAGGTTATAGGAGGTGCACATGCAAAGATAAATAATATTATGTAGCTGGTGGAAGAAAAGGTACAAGGACTTATAACTGCACAGTTCATCGAAAAACTGAGCGATCAAGAAGAAAAAGTGAAGGGAACCGTTGCAGAAGTAAAGGACACATACACTAAGTTTTTGGTGACTTGAAAGTCTCCATAGGAGTGGGCTTGAGTGGCTTAGGATAACTTCACAAAAGACAAGGAAACACTTCAAAAGTTTATGAAGACAATCAGTGATGTGTGTTAAGGAGCACGTGTGACTATCATGAAGGAAATAAGCAACCAAATTTTTGGAAGGACAACAAAAAAACATCAAATATTTGAAGTAATAAGAGGCGAAATAAGTAGTAATGATGTAGTTAAGTGAATTAATTCATTTTCGACAATAAAGAAAGTAGAGGAAGGCAGATCAAAGCACCTCAGTTTTGTGGGTTATTTTATAGAGATGCTGCAATTTTTGGTATATACTGTAGATATGTAGAACCGAGAGGCAAAGATTAGATGTTAGGTAGGAAAAGGAGAGATGTTAGATGTTGAAAATAGGATGGTGGTATAGAAAACAAAGTCACCATATGGATAGATCCAGAACAATTGTGTCATAGAGAGCCATGTCGTCATCAAAAGGAAAAGTGATAGTGTAGAGAGAATCCTAATGTACGAGGATAATTGCTTCAGGTAGGAACAGTTGCAGAAAACAAGGCAATACTGACTATCGGTTTGACATAACAACAATTTTGAAGATGGGATCTTGGAGACCATTGATAATCTGAAGACCAAGATCCAAGATCTTGGGTTGTGTTTGAGAGGTGTTATGCAGATATTTTTCAAATTTATTATTGGTTGGGACTTTGGTCACACTGGAATTCGAAACATCGTTCCAAGGGAGTAGAAACTATGTTTGAAAGGTGTTATGTAGTAGTAGAATTACTACACTACAAAGGATTTTAGTCAAAAATATCAACGCAGCAGCTAAAGTTGCTTGGGATGAGCAACATGTGAGTGTTAGGGGCCTGTTGGACCTAAAGTATTTTGGAAATTTTTTGAATAAATTTTGGTGTGAACGGAGTCACGCAACGAAGTGAAAAAAGGGAGTGTGCCCACAAAATAACGAAGGACCCCAATGCAATGGTGGTAAATAAACGAAAGATAATGGTTGATCACATCAACCGAGAAATTGGTTGGATTTTTGTGTCCACTTAGTGGACCGTGAGGTTCATGGGATCAATATAAATATGTAACGAGTTGGGTAGAAAACGATCGAGGAAGAAATGATGGTGGTTTTTATAAGATTTTGTTGAAACAATGTTGTATTGTTGTTGGTAGCATGGTGATTATGTTGTTTTGTAACCAAAAGAGTTGACTACAAGTTGTGTGCGTAGATATGTGATGTATTGATAGAATAAGAGTGATAGATATGCAGGTTGTGGAGAACCTCCTGCAAATAACAATAGATATAACAGAAATATTGGAGATGTGGAGAACCTCTTGCAATAAACAATCGATATAACATAAATATTGGAGCACAAAATATATTTTATTTATCGTGGGCCACTTCGAGGGGGAAACCTCTTTTGAGCAAGCTCAATACAAAATAACTCTTGGATGCTTTCATTAGCCTCAACACATACTTATATACTAAGTCTAATCTAAACAACTATTACTCCCAATGAATGTGGGATAATGCAACATATTAACTGGACAACTTAACAACTATTACTTACTCTCCATGAATGTGGGATAATACAACATACTAATGGGATGACTTACAAATCATATGCATCCGACAAAATATACCAACAAAATAAAGAGGGGGTTTGACACGGAAAAGGATTTGTCCTCAAAGCTTTAGATGTGGAAACTGCTGCTGAATATGAAGGAGCGGTTCCCATGTAGCATCCTCTGGTTGCATGTCGTGCCACTGAATTAAGATATCTGTTATGGCTTGAGAGCGAAGCTGACGAGTGTGCTTATTAAGGATGGCCTCCGGTTCCAAAATGATGGATCATTCTGTATCCAGCTCTGGTAAAACAGTTTTTGCTCTGATGTTGGTGCCAATCACTTTCTTGAGACAAGAGACATGAAAGACTGGGTGAATGCGAGAAGAAGGAGGAAGTTCCAATTTATAAGCAACAGACCCAATCTTATGAAGAACTTTATATGGCCCATAGAACTTTGGAGCCAGCTTCTGATGCCCTTTGATTTTCAGGGAGGATTGCTTATAAGGCTGCAAATGAAGAAAAACCATATCACCGACTTGAAAGGTGTGCTCAAAACGGTGTTGATCGGCTTGTTGCTTCATGTGATTTCTTGCCATGTGAAGATTCTCTTGCAGAATGTGGAGAATCTGATCACGGTTTTGCAGAACCATGTTAACTGCCTAAACTGGTGAACTATGGGGGGTGTATGGAAGGAGCACTGGGGGTGGATGCCCATAAACAACTTCATATGGAGTCATTTTAGAGGCAGTATGGTAGGAAGTATTGTACCACCATTCAGCGAGAGGGAGACACTTTTCCGATTGATGTTGGTGTTCAGAGTTGAAGCAACGAAGATAAGTTTCCAAGCATTTGTTGGTGACTTCAGTTTGACCATCTGTTTATGGGTGATATCCTGAACTCATTTTCAGTTTGGTGCCAGTGAGGAAAAATAGTTCGGTCCAAAAATGACTTGTGAAAGTTGTGTCATGGTCTGAGACAATGGAAGAAGGGATGCCATGAAGACGGAATATCTGGTCCATGAAAATTTGTTCGATTGAGGAGGCAATATATGGATGGATAAGAGCAAAAAAATGACTATATTTGGAGATTCAATCAACCACAACCACGATTACGGTCTTCCCTCTAGATTTAGTGATCCCATCGATGAAATCCATTGAAATATCTGTCCAAATCTTTGTAGGGATGGGAAAGGGTTCGAGTAAGACAGAGAGGAGTGTAGTTTCACCCTTGTGGCGCTGGAAGGTATCACATTCAGAAACCATTTGTTGAATAACCCTTTTCATTCCCTTCCAAAAGAAGTTACGTCATTCCTGGTCATACATTTTGAGGAACCCAGAGTGCCTTTCCGCTGGAGAAGCATGGAGTTCATACAAGACAGCCTAGTGAAGATCTGTGCTCTGGGGAAGCACCAAGCGACCCTTGTACCTCAGAGAAGAACCATGCCAAGAGTAATGTTGTACAAGAGAAGGATTACTGGCCAACTATTGGATGATTTGAGATAAGGAAGATTCATTGACATAAACTTGCTGAATAGATTGTAACCAATTTGGAATAGGCATAGAAATAGCTGAAAGAGAAGCATGGTAATCAAATGTGCGAGAAAGAGCATCCACCACAAGATTGTACTTACCCTTCTTGTAAGTGATCTCGTAGTCATAACCCATGAGTTTTCTAACCCATTTTTGTTGTGTTGGGGATGAGACTCATTGTTCCAGGAAATATTTCAGACTATGATGATCAGTCTTGATGCATAAATGATTCCCTAAGAGGTATGGACACCACTTCTGTACAACATGCAAAATAGCCATAATTTCCTTCTCATATGTAGAGGTGGCTAAATTCTTACTAGACAGGGATTTGCTGGTGAAAGCAATGGGATGTTCATCTTGGAGGAGGACAACACCAATTCCATTGTCGCAAGCATCACTATCAATAGTGAAGGGCTTGGAAAAATCAGGCATAGCTAGAACAGGTGTGGTACACATAGCTTGTTTCAGTTTCTCAAATGCACACTCAGCAACAGGTGTCCATGCAAAAGCATCCTTTTTCAGTAGAGCTGTTAATGGAGCTGCAATCTTCCCATAATCCTTGACAAACTTGCAATAGTATCTTGTAAGTCCCAAAAACCCATGAAGACTCTTTAAGGTCTGAGGAGGTGGCCAATTTTTCATGGCATCGATTTTGACAGGATCGATATGAACCCCTTGTGCTAAAAAAATATTCTTGAGATACTCTAATTCCTTCTACCCAAAAACACATTTAGATTGTTTGGCACAGAGATGATTATCACAGAAACGTTGCAGTACAAGATCCATATGTTGGAGATGCTCAGCCTAGGTTTTACTATAGATGAGGATATCATCAAAGAAGACCAGAATGAAGTTTCGCACGTAGGGCCGAAATATTTTAGTCATCAATTCCTGGAATGTGGAAGGGGAATTTGTGAGGCCAAATGGCATGACCAAAAATTCATAATGGCCATCATGCGTGCGGAAATATTTTTTAGGGATATCATCCGCATGGACCTGAATTTGGTGATACCCAGAACGAAGATCCAACTTGGAGAAAAAATGATCACCATGGAGCTCATCCAGAATCTCATCAACAACAGGAATTGGAAACTTATCCTTGATTGTGATGTGATTAAGTGCTCTAAATTCAATGCAAAGGCGCCATAACCCATCTTTTTTTTGGACTAGAAGGACTGGTGAAGAAAAGGAACTAGTGCTAGGGTGAATAACACCTTGCTTCAGTAAGTCACGAACAAGCATCTCAATTTATGTCTTGTGGTGAAATGGGTAGTGATAGGCCTTGATGTTGGGAGGGACGCTTCCAGGAAGGAGCGAAATATGATGGTCCTTGAGTCAGGAAGGTGGCAATCCCATTGGCTCAGCAAACACACATGCATATCGATCCAAAATTTGTTGGAGATCCAATGGAGTAGTTGAGACTGCTGAAGATTGCATCTGAATGAAATGGAGCTGAGCGATGACACCATGTGAACTTTTCTTAAGAATATTTTCCATGATATGCGAACTGATGAGGCTGAGAGACCCTGGTTGTAAGCCTTGCAATGTGTGTTTGGTACCATTGATTGAAAAGTGCATCCAAAGTTCAGCAAAATCGCATAAAATGGATCCAATTGTGTGTAACCATTGAGCACCCAAAACCACATCACATCCACCTAAGGGCAAGGCAAACATGTCAGAGTGCAAGTTATAGTCCCCCATAGATATGTGTAGATTATGACACTTCCCTTTGCAAGGTAAGGTGCCCCCATTGGTAATCATAACTTCAAAGCTGGAGCAAGGAAGGATGAAACAATCAACCTGTTTGGCGATCCTCGGGTCAATGAAGTTGTGAGTGCTACCAGAATCAATGAGTATTGTAAGAGGGAGTTTTTTGAAGAACCCTTTGACCCGCATGGTTTGTGGGGTGGTGACTCTGGCTAAGGCATGGAGAGATATATCTGGTTGGTCCTCTGGAGCAAGAAGTTGTTGAATGTCACCATCATCATCTGTTGGCTCCTGAGCATCATAAAAAGTTTCAGGCGTGGGTGGAGAATCCACATCCAAGAGATAGATCTTTTTCTCAACACATCTATGTCCCCAGGTGAATTTCTCATCACAATTATAGTAAATCCCTTTTTCCCGACATTCTCGCATCTCTGCCTCAGACAAATGCTTGATAGGAGTGGTTCTAGGAGCTGGCAGATTTTGGGTTCTTTGGGGAACCATAGGTCTAAATGGAGCAAGAGTGGATTTGGAGTGTTGTTGAGCCCAGACTTTGTCCTCTGCTAGCTTAGCCAACCCTAGGGCTTCCATCATTGTGTTGGGGTAGAACATTTTAACCTCATAGCGTATTGCATCCTTCAGACCACTAATAAAACAACTAAGGTAGAATGCATCAGGAAATCCTTCGGTGTGATTGGATAATTTCTCAAATTATGTCTCATACTCCTGCATAGTGCCAGTTTGTTGAATTTTATTGAGTGTTCCTACGAAGTCATCAAAAGTGCTAGGGCCAAATCGCTGCAAGAGGAGTTGGGAAAAATCTGTCTAGTTTGGCTCGGCATGAGCCTTGATGTACCAACAGAACCATTGAAGTGTTTCATGTTCCAAATGAAAGGATGCAAGGGGGACTTTATTGACATCAAAATTTTTGTACAGACTGAAATATCGTTCTTCCCTATAAATCCATCTGGTTGGATCATCACCATTGAAGCGAGGAAAATCCAGAGGGGGGTTGACACAGGTTCTTAACACAAGTTAAGTGTGCAGATCTATCTGACGTGATTGATGTAACAAGATCTATAAATAACCAATCACTTCCATGCTTTTCTACCATCTTGGGTTTCCACATAAAAATCTTTGGGGGTTCATGATGCATTGTAAATGTTTGATGTGTGAATGTTATGTTTGGTCCATGCAATAATGCAAAATGGTGATAATAATAATATGCATTTAATTTTAGTTACAATGTTACTTCACAGTTAATGTATTCATTGTGTTATTTTTATGGTTTTGTTGATATATGTCGAAGATATATTGATAAATTATTTTGTAGAACAGTTTCCTCTTTCCTTCGCTAGTACAAAAACATGGTTCCTGTAGTACCCATAGGCACTTCAGATGAGACTTCACTTGCTTGCAGGTGATCTCGAAAGGGCCAATATCTTGGGGTTTGTTGGTTTGTTGTCAGTGAACTAGGTATGTCAAATTTTAGGTCAACAAGTAGAATTCATTATGTTTTTGGATGATCGATCCGAGTCAAAGATGGAGCAAGGAGGGGGTAGTACCTTCACACAAGGGATCTGGAGCAACCTCGATTTGAATTGGTAGCAACATAAAGTACCCATAAATGTGAATGATGATCATGATTTGGGTAGCCACTAGATAGGGGTTGGAAATCACCATGTGTGGGTTTGACATAACTCATGTATGGTGAGTTGTCACCTCCTAGCACTCGTCGTGGGGGGACACTAAAATGGTCTATTATATGAGTGAGAAGTAATGTTATAAATATGTAATCATATTATGTTCTAAAATATGCCCAAACAAATTAAATGGGCTTCATACAACCACTAGACTCAATGATTGTACCTTGATAATACAAATTGCTTGTCACAATGTTACTGTGCCTCATTGCTTGCACCAAAACATCATTTCATAGTAATAAATACTATTAGAGGAAATTTGGGGTCTAAAATGGGCCTTATAAGAAAGTGTGCATGGATGAGTAGGATTGTTTTTTATTAAAATTGTTTTGAGTTGGATTTCTCCAACCAATAGAATTTCAATAATCTTGGTCAACCATTATGGTTGAGTTGGACATTTAGAATTCAATGGTGCTTATGTGTCATATTTTTATTGGATATAGCTAACTCCATATGAAACTCCCATTGGTTAAGCTTGTTAAAATTTCATCTCGAAATACGATAGACATACTTGAAATAACAAATATATAATATTTTATTTTATCATTACCTCCAACTACTTTAAGACATAAATTTTCTATTAATTAAAATGATAGTGGAGCCCTTTTGAAATACTAAAATCATGAATACATTTAATTTTAAAAAATATTAGTTTTAAATAGAGTTTATTTAAAATACTAACCTCTTTTTAAAATTTAAATGTATCTAAATATTACATTTTTGAATAATGAAATATTTACTTTAATAATATAAAATAAAAATTTATATTATTATTTAAAATATATTATTATAAAAATCTAAATATACTTAATTACGATATTTTAAAGTGACTAAAACATATAAATATAAGTATAAAATTTTAAAAAAATAATATTATTTTTAATATTACTAAATGCAATCAATTTTATATAAAAATTAAAAGAATAAAACTTTAAAATACTAATTAAAAACAAAACAAAACAAAAACCTTAATATTCAAATAAATTTTTTATTTAAATAATTTTTGTTATAAATTTTATATAAATTTTTAATTAAATTAAATAAATTAAAAAAGATTTGTTATAAATTTTATATAAAATTTTAATTAAATTAAAAACAATCACCCATCCATTGGCTTGGGATTCCTGGGGGGAGAACAATTGATTCAGATTACCAGGAGGAAGAACAAGAACACAGTAATTTTGGGGTGATATCCGGCTTCAGGCCCTCATTCTGGAGGAAGGCTTAGGGGTCTCATTATGGCGAACAATGGCTTCAGCTTCCTGGGAGGAAGAACAAGAACATGGTAAATTCGGGATGATATCCAACTTCAGGCCCTCATTCCAGAGGAAGGCTTAGGGGTATCATTCCCCCTTCCAAGAGTAAAAAAAAGAAGCTAACCACTATTTTCTGGGATATAGAAAGTGGATCCGTTGGATTCAAAAAATGTAAATGGATGTGGTGTTGTCTGTATTCAACGTGGTGTTGTGTGAGGGTTGGATTATTCCATCCGGGTGTTGTAGAGGAAAGTTTCCTATGGCTAGGGTTTAAGAGGCCATCAACGTACCGGGGTTGAAAGAGAGATGCAAATAGTTCTGCAAGTAAATATAGGCAAGATTAGAGATTGGAATGGTTCATACCTTAGCCAAACGAAGGTTGATCCAAGAAGCCCTTCAATCCTCCTCTTGCTCCTCTCGCTCCAAGAGACCTGCAAAATGAATTATACCTTCCTCAAACCAATATGACCATATGAAATGGGATTATATTCAATGAAACATGAAATAATAATCTGATAAACAACATCATATAATCATAATCAGAGATTCAATATACAAGATACATATATTGGAAGAAGAAGGATATCAAATATTTATTAATCTTGAAAACAAGTACAAATATACCTTCTCTTCAAGTTGGGCACCTCACGAAATCTTGATCTGGTTTTGATGCTTCTCTTCTCCAAGGAACTCAGCCTCCAAGCTCTGCAACACAAGGGGATGATCACTAGGGAAAAGATGGGGGGAAAGAGAGCCCCAATTCCTCCATCATAACAATGAAAAGGTTCAAGTATTTTCTCATGGACCCTCTCCCTCTCTTATATAGTGTTCTGAAGAGTTAGGGGTGGGGATAGGATCAGTTACAACTGAAGGAGTCAGTTGCATAATTACTCAAACTATCTAAATTTCAAGAAAAAAAAAATTGACATCTACAAGAAAGCACGCGGGTTTTAGAGGCAATAGTCACGTGTGCAAGAGGTAAACGAGGGTTGCATTATAAATAGTCATGTATTTAAGGAACACGCGGGTATTATATATAACAAGTTGTGTGCAACACACAAGTTTCCTTAAGGAAACTCACGTGTACATCAAAAATCTCATTTTTAGGGTGCTTTTGGACATTTTCATACTTTTGGGTCTTCTAAATTTTTTTAGCTAACTCAAATACCTTTCGAACAATGTAGAGAAGAGGTCAAACGGAGTTACAAAACTCTAGATATGGGTCCACGAATATAGGTGTTTTTTCAGTGACTTTCATGAAGTGTTGTCGTCGAAGTGTTGGCATGAGACGAAATCATGGGAAAGTGGCCACAGGTAGAGATGTGCCATTTTGGCCTATAACACTGGGTCTTAAATTATTATTTATCATAAGCCAAGTTTCTGACTGAGAGCACGTCAAGTGATTTATCCATCCATCATTGTCTAATAAGTTCTCGGTTGTGTATTATTAACCTATCTAGGGCGTTTCAAGTAAGTTAACGATGAGGAAGAGCACACTTTGTTTATTTATCTCTAAGAGAGAGCATAGCAGAGGACTATGAAAGCACATGGCACATAGGAAGGGAAGGATAGTGTGGGTGAGAGGAACAATTTGAACTAATAGTCAAATAGTAACTTATTTTCCATGAGTTTGAGGTGATGCAACATTTCAAGCTGGAGTTTGATTCCTAGCAGATATGATCTGAAGTTCCCTTTTTAAAAAATCCATCCATCATCATTGTTGGGGATTCAATTAGAGCCGAGGAAGAAATAAAGAAACTCATAGTTAGTTGGGGATTTCACTGCCTTTGTTTTGATTCTACATGAGTCAATAAAAACTTGGCGGCAAAAGGATAGGATTTACATCGTCCATTTCCCGGGGAAGAAAGGGGGCTTAGAGGGATAAGAGGGAAAATATTATTCTATTGTTGTCTTAACCTCCTGAACAGGTCGAGGCCAAAGGCGAATTAGCCTATCTATGGTCTTACTTATGTTTCTTCCTATCTTTCATTTTCATATTTTTCTCTTTGTGAGAAGTCCAGTAGATGTTCTGAGATAAAAATGCAGTCCAATAAACCAGTTTACTACCCAGTAGAAGCTACAGAGGGGAAGAAAATTGACTGCCCAACACCAGAGACAGAGACGAAAGAAAATCTTGCAGAGGCTATGGCGTGGGCTTCTTCCTCGTAAACTGGAAAAAAGGAATTTTACCCCGCATTTGACGATACAATTTATCTTTTTGACCTTCTAGAGGAAGAGGCAGTGGTTTCATTCGTTTACCAGTTCAAGCACCACCAATTGAAAGGGCATTTCCATATTGTTCGGGATCAATGTATATAAAATTGAACATGTTATAGAACAATCAAAAGATCAATAAGTAGAGGAAAATATGATCAACACCACTACTCTGCCATGCCCTCCAGTAAATTCGCTGGTCTCATTCCAATTTCATATTTATGGCTTCAGGCCCTCATTCTAGAGGAACGTTTAGGGGTTTTCTTCCCCCGAGGAATAACAGAGTGGGGTTGATAAGTGTTCCACAATTATTTCTCCTGATCCAACAAACTAGGTATGGCTTTAATTTATCCAAATCATACATAACATCCAACATTTCTTTGCCATAGCTGGAAAAGTGTAGAGGAAGAGGAATTGAGGTTGTGGGGTAGTTTCTTCCAAGGTATTGTAGTTGTCACAGGTTCCAGTGACGCACAAATAACAACCTACTTCAACAACGGCCAAGAAAAAGGATAAGGCCAACCCACCAGCCAAGTCTAGTTGCATTTATAATATGATTGGAGGCCATGAAATCATGAGCCAACCTCACACAATATTACATATTGTCCACGAGAATTATGATACTCTATTTTGTTTACCTTTCAGCATTAGTGTAGGTGCTCAGAATGTTGTTACAAGTCTTCCAATGATGAATTTTCAAGGCTCGAAATGCTGATTTATTACCAAAATTAATTTCTAAATAGTTCTTAATGAGTGCGTTAGAAATCATTCCATAGATTTTATCCTTTCAAATGTCCCTAACTGTATGTTTTATAGCAACCTTCAACAGTGTACATATTGCTTTGGATATAGGTAGAAAGTTTAATCTTTAAAATTCTTATGTATTACTTGTTGGTTTTCATAGGATTTGTACAATTATACAACATTTAACTTATCATCACTTCTTTGTATGTAGGTCACCTTCTTGAAAAACATGTCAAATTGACGCCCAAATAATAAATTGAGTTCAGTTGTAATCTACAATCAGAAGGACAATGAAGGGAGTTGGATTCCTTTGAACATGTCTATTGGTGATTGGGTTACAATGCAACCATATATAAAAGGTAATCATAAGGTGAAAAGGAAATGCCTAGAACATGTTGAATGACATTGGAAGGGAATTGTGAAAAGGTTTAAGATGGAACGGCAAAGAAAAGTGAAAGTAGTATTTGTGGCTCATGTATATGACACGAAAGAGATTCAAAAGGAGTCTATTTCCAAGCAACCGAATTTTCCTCAAATCAATGCTAATTGTAAGTAGTTATCATTTTATTTCTTTTATATTTCAATTGTATATAAATTTATTTCATGATATTTTTAATTCCATTTATAATGGTAATATGTTCATAGGGTTATGCATCTCAAATTGGGAGGAATGGGAGCCAATTAAATCCATCACTAGCATATTAGAAGTGGTGAATTAAAAAATTGGTGAATTATTATACTCTAATAAGGATGATAAATGGCTAAAGAATGAAGGTATTTTTTTTTACAAGTACAACTGCATCCTCCCAAGAAGAATCATAGCATGTGGAGAACTCCATGAAATCCCATTACGAACATTTCAATCCCATGAGTGGCCAAATATAGAGCATACAATTCTAAGCTCTTTCTGTTATAAGTTATATTAAGAGGTACAAATTGGAATGAAGGAAAGTGGAGGTATAGGTGTGCATTTAAAGATATTCATGCCGTTTTTGGTGTTTCGATGTTTTGTCCAGAATGAAGAGTCACTTAGGGAAACAAACAAAACATACGTGGCATCATCACCTTCTGATGAACTATTGTCCATTCTGGTTGGGATATAAGAATCCATGACAAACATGGGGAAAAATAGAATGTCGAGTAAATCATACCAAGATATATTTAGGTGAGTTATGTTTATGTCTCATGTTATGAATCCTAATAGAATAAATTGCAATGTTATATGTTTCTACTATTGGATATTCTGTGATGTTGCATCCATTGTTGTAGGTATTGGACAACAAGACAGATGTTATATATTTCATTTAAGTTTCGTTGATGGAGATACGTTCGTGTATCATAACAATGGAATTGGATTCCAATAGATCAAGATGATAATGATGGAACACATTCTCCTATCATATTGGCCGATGCCTTGAAAAATTGGCAATGCTTTAGATCCTTGACAGTGGGAGAAAATTGGAAATTATTTGATGTGTGACAACAATTGGAGTTGGAAGACGTCAATAATTTTAATTTTTTTCACAATGGAAAAAGCGTAGTAACTTACATTACAAGAACATATTACTTTTAATTGATGTGACTAATATTTATTTTATGTTACTTAAATATATTGAGTTTTTATCTCGATATGTTTTCTTACTTCCTACATTGTGCTTCATAGGTGGGAAAGAAACGAGAGAGTCTTGTTTGCTGTAAGGATTGTGTCTTACCATCTAAGATAGAGATTGAAAAATGTTAGTACAATCAAGAGATTTCAAGTTCCCATTCTCTGTTTGCAAGTTTTACAATGACAACTATTCATCTCGTAGTACTTGATGTCCAAGTTAACTATGATACTTGCAAAATGGTTTTGTCTTTTTCTGTCAGGTATAAGAGTATGATGAAAATTTATGTGGAGCTAAATCATGATATAAAACTATTATATGGGATACATTTAGGTATGGCTTCACCAAGAAAATACTACATTTTCATGAATTTTTGTAATTATCCGATGAATAATGTTTCATCTATTCAATGTGTTTTATTTCAGACCTCAATGAACAATGTTTATTTTTCTCATTTTGGAGATATCAATAAAACACAACTTTTTCAATAATATATCTCTATTTTGTATTATTTTTATTACTCATTTCATGTTATCTTCTTATGAAATATCTACTATGCAACTACCAACTGTTGTTTTAAGTTGATCTTGTGTGATTTACCTGGAACCTTGTTGATTCATTCTTGTTGTTGTTTAAGAAAGATAGGTGCAACTTGCTTAGGCATTTATGTTGACCTATTTTGAGCCTAAACTATGTGCTTTTCCTAGACTAGTTGATCATGTTTTGGTGGATTATTTTGGATGTATTTTGATGCTATACTGAGGTCTATTCAAGGAATGAAGATACAAATCTTTCCTTGGGAGGTTATTTGTTGATTTTACATATCTATTAGTGTACCTTTCATGGATGGAGTTTCATTTCTTTTGTTGTGATATATTCGAGATATCTAAGGTGCCTTGATGGGGTCTCCTTCCAGTTATTTTGGTATGTTATCTTTAGAAGAAAGTGCTTTTTCCAGTGATTTTTATGAGATAGGTAATTTTATGAACATTTGATCATCACTTTTTGGGAAGATGTTGGAGCAGGGCCCACAGCTACAGGAAAAGCTGCTATATCGGGACAAGAAAGTCAAAAGAACCAGTACCTGAAGCGACCGAGAAGAGAGAGCTCAACCACTACATTTAAGGCAGTGGCGAAGACAGGAGGGCTCAGCTTCCCTCATAAAGGAAAAGGAGCAATGGGCCGAGGTATTGAAGACAAAGGACAGAAGGGGAGCGACCGAGGAAGTGGTGCCCATACCCACGATCAGCACTGGGAAGTGTGGAAGACTGCGGAGAGTTGCAGTATGACCAGTAAGTGGCAGTTCAAAGTACAGATACGTCGACTGTCACAGTTAGGGTTTTTGGGTTACTATTGGGATAGGCCCACAGTTTTGTATCAGGGTGAGACCTTCGGGCCACCTATTTAAGCATGTATTTTGTATTGTAAAACGTTAGACAGTGGAGAGAAAGATAGCTAGTTCCTTAGTTATCTATATTGTAAGATATTGAGAAAGAGTCGAACTCTGGTTCTGTATTCAGTCTGTATTATCTTACTGTAACCAGTAGCCGACTCCTTGAGTATGAATGTAACAATCCACAGGGATTGAGAGAGAGAGAGAGAGGATATATTGTAAGAAGAAGGCAATATAGAAAGGGAAGAGATCTAGAGAGAAGGGCTCTAGCTGAGAACGTGGAGTTTCCCAGAAGATCTCGAGCTGCATAATAGGTTGCAGCGGAACTGTGTTTACTCTCTCAAGATATAATATAAAAACCAGTTCCTGTGGATGTAGCTTCCTCCTTGGAAGTGAACCACGTAAAATCAGTGTGTTGTGTGACTGTTTCATGTGATTGTGTTTATGTATTTTCTATCTGTTACCTATTACATGATCTTAGCTAACAGTTAATGAATGTGTGTATGCTATCCTTCAGTTTACAATAACGTAGAAGGCTAAATGTGAGTTGGATGTGTTAAGTATTCCGCATATAAGTTTATCAGTGTTTGATTCAAACCGTAACAGTTATAGTGTCAAGTGATTCCTGTATATTCAGTTCAGCAAGTAGAGCGCAATAGATGTTGAGCATATTAGACTGTAGAAGCTAAGTGAAGTTGTTTAATACCCTTGTGAATGTTAGTTGAGCTAGTATAAGAGAGAAAGGAAAGTCATTGGACCATGAGAGTTGGAGAGTCCTATTGAGTCTTACCATAGAAGCTATCGCAGCGCAGGAAGGTGATATCGCACTACTAGAGGAGCCGCGGTGTGGGATATCGCAGGTAAAGGGTGATTCCATGAAGATGGGTAACACTTTTTTGCCAATTTTGGCGATGAAAACCTGATTTTTTACTCATGTGCTAGATAGAAGCCCTCAAAACGCATATATGCCATGTGAATTTTGACTTGCAGTAAAAAAACAAATTGTAGAATATTATGTTGGCTTCATAGTGATATTTTTTTAAAAATATTCCGATGTCATTTAATGTGTGAATTTTTGCATTTAATGAACTGTGTGACCTTAAAAATTTGAATAAGCTAATAAGTGGCTCGTTTCCACGTAGAGTAATTCAATCTTGCATTAATAATTTTAAAAATATATATATATGAGCATGATCTACATAAAATGCAGTGTGATGTGCATATTTTTTTGTTAATTTTTTTTGCATTATACAATTATTTATTATTTTTCGAAAGTGGCCACATTCGATTTCAGCATCGTTTTAAACACATATTTGTCCACGTAAAGCAATTTTTTCTATTTTTTCAAAAATTGAAAAACCAAAGATACCCTTTTGAAGAGGACACGTCGATATGTGATGTGTGCATTTTTAAGAATTTTTTGGCTCTGTATTTTTAACTCTGCGGATTTTTCTTTGAGTTGCTTCGAAGTTGCAGTGTGGTTTTCTAAGTATAAGTTTTAGAAGTAATTAATAAATAAATATCATATGAATGCCAAAATGCGTGTATTATACCTCAATGGATAGAAGATTCGTTGGTGAATTTATCGGTATCAACTTCGCTCAGTTATGTGCTAGGAATGGCAGGGTGTACACCTCTGCAAGGCACAGAAAATTTTTCATTTGTTTGAATGTGGGCTAAGTCTATTTTCTTAAGCCCTCGACCGAGGTATAAACCTCGACCGAGGTATTTAAATACCTCGGTCGAGGTATTAACTAAACCTCAACCGAGGGTTTTAAAGCCCTCGACCGAGGGTTTAACAAACCCTCGGTCGAGGTTTAGTTAATACCTTGACCGAGGTATGAGCTCGGTCGAGGTCATGTAAACTCCTTTGGAGCAAAAGCCGGGAGTGAATTCAAACATTAATGACACATGTGCATTAATGTGCATTTTGGAAGCTATATACATAAATTTGTACACACATTCCCTCTTTTATAAACTCTTTCACTATATTGTTTAAGATTTCGAAGATTGTCCTTGTTTTTAACTTTTCTTGTATTTTTTGGCAATAACAAATGTTGTCAAATTAAGAATGGGAATTCACTTAATTCCCACTTCTTTCATCAAAATAATGAGTCATTTAACATCAATCTCAAATCCTCTTACGATTGTTAAGGTTTGTTTGTAAATGTGCTACATTCCAAACACATTGTTAAATAATGAGGAATACAAAGAAAATTCAACTCTTTTAGGTCGTTCACGACTTGGTGATGCATTTGCATACAATTTAACACTATCACAAGAATTTTGATTGTTAATGCAAATAACGACTACACCATAATTTAATGTAGGATCAAGGGATGTAAATTGGCACCACATATATGTAAAATTTGCAACGTTTTTGATGTGTAATTTTTTTAATGTGTAATTTTTTTAATATTTTGGCTCGTTCAAAGAATAAATTTTAATGGGTTAATACTTACCATTTTCCATTTTAATTTAAATTACCATGTTAGAGTACATGCTTTGGGGGTGTTAAGCATAGGAATAGATACCTACATGAACCAGGTGAAAATGCATTACGGATAGAAATAAACACAATCCCGTCAATACTTTAGGGTAAGCTCACCGTGGCTCTTGGTTGTTGAGGACTTCACTTAACTTCGTTCAACCTAAACTGATTTTAAATTACTTTAATCCTTTTGGAAAACATAGAGGCCTTTACTATATAAGTGTTCACTAGGGGTCTGGAATGGAGGTATTGATACACATTACACTCACATTTTCAAATCATCATCACATTTTACTACCCAAGAAGCTATTTATGATTAAACCCATGAAAGATTTAGAGTATATGTTCTATTTTTCACCCAATATCACCAAAAGTTAACAACTGGAATGACAATAATATTTATGATTGCATGTAAATCAAGACAACCATTATGTAGAGCTTGCAGCCTAGTTTAAAAGGTTTTAATATTTTATATAAAATAAGTATTAAAAAGTTTTTTTGAAAAATAAAAAATAATAATTTTATATTTTTTGAAATTACAAATTTATATTTTTATACTATTTAAAATATGATTGTGGTTGTGTTTTATCTATATATATTGAAACGGGTTAATATTCCTAGTATACTTATAGTATAACAACAACAACGATAAACCTAACACATTTGATTATCATACGATCCATTGATATTTATGGCATTATACATGTTATTTTATTAATCTAAAAATATAAAGAGTTCTATATTATCATCTCTTTTATTTATTTTAAAACATTTAAGTATTAAACATCTTAAATCACTAAATACAACATCTTAAAGCCCGGGAGTGAATTCAAACATTAATGACACTCCCCGAAGTCCTTGGTACAAAACGAAATGGAGCCATTTATTGAGTAGTGGGATGCAACTGCAAGCAGTGAAAGCTTTTCACATATTGAAAATGGTTCACCA
>LPNX010384861.1:79347-117514 GCA_001517045.1 Pseudotsuga menziesii | reverse complement strand
GATCTGTTATATATCTTCAGCCTATGTGGAGATCATTGTACTTTGTATATCTTCATCATGGAGATTCTGATCTATGTATATTGTACGTGGCGATGACCACGTATGTTCTATCATGTTTCATGCCTATTCATGGTCATTGTACTCTTATGTATCCGGGACTGCTATAATTCTGTTACGGAGAGAAATTCCTATGGCTTGGGGTACCACAACAGACAGCTAGACTCCAGAAATCAATCTTTCCCAATATGCAATAGAAATTAAAAACATCTAACACTAAAGGATCGAACCTCGTACCTTATTCCGGATGGTTGAAGTAGATCCCCGTTGAGCTTTCCAATCTTCAGCTTGAATTTTTATAACACGTCCTCAACAACAAGTAAACAATACAAGCATACTATATTTCATGGTGTTATACCTATTCTAGCATATATAATCAATAATGTATAAGCATTTGACATATTCCAATGGATGCAACATTCATTCAAATACACATTACTGGACAGGAAAAGATATTTCTATTAATATGAATCAGAGATTACAAGTGACAACCTCTGACGGCACGTCTACGAACCGGAGAAACTGAATCCCCCACTTGGGCCTCCACCACCTCAATCCTCCATCACTCTGATAGCAAGCTCACTAACAAAGGCAAGCTTGGGAAGAACACAACAGTGCTCCAAAGCGACAAAGGGATGTAGACTCAAGTATAGTTCTGGCAACAATGGACTATAGTTTCGGTACTCTCAATTCTCTATTATGCTTTCAATGTCTCAATGGTTCCTTATATAGCTTTCCAAAGTGATACTAAAAGGTCGAATCCGTGCGATCTCAAGGCATATGGAAGGCCAGGAGTCATATGAGTCGGATTCAAGGCAAGGAACGGTCCAACATTTTTGGATTATGCACACATCCCGATGTACGCGACTATAGAGGGAATATCCGCGTATGTACACGGTTATGGGGAAAAAGGCCGCGTATATCGTTTTTCTAATGTTTTTAGGGATGGTCAATGATACATAAAAAGACAATAAATGGTCCATAGGGAATGATGAGTCTGCACCGGGATAGGGGAAGGCTATACAATGTGTGATTCACCTAGTGTGGTGAAATCCGCTATAACAGCACCTCAGTCGAGGTATGTACCTCGACCGAGGTCCATACCTCGACCAAGTTAATACCTCGGTCGAGGTATTTATTAACCCTCGGTCGATTTTTTAATACCTCGACTGAGGGATGAAAAAAACCTCGGTTGATGGCTTGATAAAACCTCGGTCGAGATATTAATACCTCAGTCGAGGGTTTAACAAGCCCTCGACCGAGGTGCGTTTTTTTGTTTTTTCCGAAATGCGCTTGCCAAAAAGTGTTACCCAGGTCCGCGGATTCACCCTAAAGAGTCAAGTAGAAGAGAAGGTTTGCGCACCACTGGAGAAGCCGCAATGCGATAAGAGTCAGTCTCATAGCAGAGTCTGCTTGGAAGAGAGATACAGCATTATAAAGAGAAATCCCACTGGTTAACCAAAGTCAAGAGAAACCTAGGATGCTACAGAACTTGGTTGAGGACATGTGAGTCTTCAGCCACCCCATCTAGGATGACTTCGGGTGAGACTTCAGGTCGTTCTGCGGTTTGTCGTCAAAAGGGCCAGTGAGCTAGGGGTTTTGTTGGTACATTACAGTAAACCCAGGTCTGCCCATAGGTAGCCAACAAATGGTTCCGTTGCCAGTTTTGAACAAATTGAAGAGCTAATGTTCTGTTGGCATCCTACTAAAGAAGAACTTAACCACTGGGTTGAGTCTAAGGAGAGAGAATTTGCTGAAAAAGAAAACAAGAGTCCTAGGCTTAGTACAGAGGACTAGTTACAAAAACATATCTTCACAGACCTGCATACGATATTTTTTGCGACCTATGCAAATGAGTTGTACGATTGGTTATCAAAGTTGACTGATAAGAACATATTCAAGAAGAAAAGGAACATTATCTGGACACCAGAGCTGATTCACACCATGAAGAGCGTTGATAATCCCATTTCACGGGTAGTAGACTTTTGGTTTGCGAGTTAGCTGGAAGGTTTCGTTACAGAGTTTGCAGTTGATCAAAGAAAGAGTTTCAGCGAAGCGGAGAGGTACTTCTTCAAAGGATATCATGGTAAGTACTTGACCTCTTTAAACTTGTTCCTTAATATGTTATTACATGAAAAATGAGTATTGGATATATTCTCAGATGAATGAATTAAGTAAGTGTAATGTCACAAGAGTTTGAGAGTGATTTTGAAGAAATTGGATGTACAAGTAGTGGTAAGAAGTATAAAGTAGATTTCAGATCTTCCTTCTTTGAAGACAGATTCATCGCAGGATTTCATCAAAAAGTGCAGAAGGCACGAGAAAAAGCTTGGCATGACAGGCACATTAAGAGCAGGAGTTTTCAGATAGGAGACCTAGTGCTCCTTTATGACAGTAAGTTTGTTAAGTTTCCAGGGAAGTTTAAGATGCATTGGTTGGGCCATATCAGATTTAGGAAGTTACAAAAGGAGGTGTCGTTCAGCTCAGTAAACTGAATGGGGAGCTTGTTCCTACTTTCATTAATGGCAGTAGGCTTAAACTTTATAGTGATAGCCACCCCACCCCTCAATCTTAACGCAGGGAACTACCTGTGCAGATGTCCAGTGTAGTTGAAAGGAGACATTGCACCTATAACTAGTCTACACCCCCCCAAAAAAAAAGTGTTTATTTTGCGTAAGTTTTAAACGTTGTGGAGTTTCAACAACTTGGCGTGAAACTTTTGGTTCAGGACGATGCGGTGTGACATCGTAGCAATGCAATGCTTCCCATGCCACGTAGAAGATTTTGGAAAGGAACAGCGGGCTAGTCACTTCGCCCTTTGACAAGCAGTTAATACCAGATATGAAAGCTATTCATTACCCTAGATTTGGAAATAGTATAGTGATTTTCCCAGATTTGGTAAATCTTGGTCGAGACCGACGCCTGTGCACAATTTTCAAAGGAAATTTGATCGGATTTTCAGCAATTAATGAGGATAGAAACGACAGGTGTTGTCTTGTCCATGCAATAAATGCTGCCGATGGGTCCATCCTAAGTGACCGTTGCTTCCGAGATTATCGTCTTCGTTATAAGTACATAGATCATTCACACAAAGGGTTACTTTAACGATTTATGAGATTTATAGAGCAATTTGTAAGAGTTTTGCCTGAGCAGAGATACTTCAGTTACAGAGTGCTAGTTTCCCCAATTTTGCAAGCATTGCCAGTCCAGAGTATTGCACCAGATGGTGTATGTCTGAGAAGGAACCCTTAGAAGACATTGTGCGATGATTCCAGAGTGGTGGCCTCCTGTCTGTTATGACGATGCCGCCCAAGGTTGTGAAATTAGGTGCACCACAGGTTAGACAGACGCCAAGGATGAGGAGTCAAGATCAGATAGTAGAAGATTCCAGCCCAGATCAGGAAGAAGAAGTTCATATGGCAACAATATACATCGTGCCGTGAGTCGAGGATGCACCAGAGGTAACCATTCCCAAGGGTGCTAAGTTTCCTATTCCGCTACCGTCGATTGACCCTCGTGTAAAGAAAGATGGAGCCTGTTAGGATATGTCCCTGTTCTCAAATTTACAGACTATAACCTTGGAGACAGCAAGACATATCCTCAGTTTCGGCCGGATCAGTATCTTACGGTTCAGAGAAACCCGAGGACTAATGCAGATGAGTTTGTTCCTATGGAACATGTCCAGATTCTTGAGCGGTCAGGCTTGCTCAATTTGTTGAGAATACCACATTTTGGACGAGGTGCAGAGGTTAATGTCGTGGTACACGTGCTAATTTCCCATGTACATGGAGGTTACCTCTAGTTGGGTAACCAGGTTGAATTGAATGTTGATCTGATACACTGTATCACTGGGTTGTCCAAGAGTGGTAAGGACCCTCAGACGCATATATCAGGGAAGAGAAAGGATTCCAAGCTACCAGCAACCCTAGTTAACAACTATAAGATACAAAGAGGAGCTCGGGATTATGACCTCACATCCCTAATAGATGACACAATCAGATTTATAGCCAGTCTACTTGTAGGTAGACTGTTAACTAAAGTTCGCCCGAAAGAAGTCACGGGATCAGTAATTCACCTTGCCATACAAGTCGCAGAAGGTGAACAATTTAATTGGTGTTTATTTTTATTAAATATTTTTCTTCAAGATTGTTTGACAGCACAGGACGAGCCGAACCACCCCTTCCATTTCTCGTGGCTGCTTATATTATGCGCATTCATCGGCTGGAAAGAGCCGCCCCATACCCAGTTTCTACAACTACGAAGCAGCGAGTGCAGAGGCGCGCGCTATGCAAACTTATGGGAGAGAAACAACCCAACCAAGAAAAAGATCAATATGATAGTATTTTATGAATACTATAACCTATTGAAGAGAGTCAACCAGGAGACACCGCGGATCAACACGGAGATTGTGGACATGTATGATAATTGGCTTGATTTCATGGCAGACAGCCACACAATCTATCTGCGGCCAAAAGGGTTTAGAACAAATAACTTGGCTGTTGGTTCATTCAGGATGACAGCGCAGGATGTTGAAGATGTTATCAAAGACTTTGATGAATAATGGAAGAAGGCACTAGAAGATGCCACAGTAGGAAATGTACCAACAAATACCGCACCACTAGGCCCATTAGACAAAGGAAAAGATAAGGTGGGTTCCAAGAGGAAAGACCCAATAGAATTGCCACCAGTGGCACAAAAGAGGAAAGACCCAGTAGAAGTGCCACCAGTGGCACAAAAGAGGAAATATGCAGAAGAGGCGGGCCCAGAGGCACCAAAGAGGAAAAATACCAAAGCCTCAAATCCAACTACAGAGACCGCGCTAAAAGAGGATGACTATGAGCTCATCGCAACGAGATTGCAGGAGGCGCTGTGGGACTCATTTCAGGCGATACAGACATCGCAGGACAAGCTACAGAGTTTGGTAGATAAGCAACTTCTGGAGTTGAAGGAATTAACTGAGAAGACTGCCATGGCGCAGCTTCCTCCAGTCAGGGTGACAGCAGGAGAACGCTCACAACAATCGATTTCCCATGAGGAAGTCTTTGCAAAGGATCGCATCAATACAGTGCTGATACCGCCAGGGAGCATCTGATTCCCTGCTTCAATTATTGATGTGCAGATACAGATTAGACACCTTGTCGAGGTTAATCTGGAACAATTCCCCATTGATCAACTACAGATGATCCAACAGCAGATAGCCGCAGAGCTCAGGGATAGAGAGCTTGCGACTTATAAACAGAACATGTAGCTGAGACAACAGAATGCAGAGCTCATCGCAAGCTTTCAGACAAAGGCAGAGGAGTTGAAAGTATACGAAGAAAGAGAATAGGACCTCAGTCAGGTCCTGCAGAACATCGCACTGGAGTTACCCCAGTGTAACATAGATTTTGCCTTACCTCTATCGCAGAAGGTAAGAAGAATTGCAGATATAGCAAAGGCTCTGGAAGAGACAGTGATCAAGATGGAGGAAGACCACAAAGTGCATATTGCTGATCTTGAGGCTCAAGCACCAGGCACACCTCAGGAAGACAAGGAAGCAAGGGTAGAGGCCTTTAGACTTACTTCAACACAGATGAAGTGTTGCATAGATGATGCAGAGTCATTACTAGCCGATGCGACAAAGACATGGTCGGAGCTAGACGAGCTCCCAGATAGACTGGAATTGTAGAAGAGTATCCAGAACATAGAGAAGGCCACAGCAGCAATGAAGGAAGAAATCAAGAGCTTAGGATCTCTTGCAAATATGAAGAGGACGATAGAGATGAACCATTTTCAAAAGGAAGCACAGCGGTTAAGAGAAAAAGAGATACAATTCAATAGCCTGCTTCAACCATATGAGGAACAAATCGCAGAGCTAGTCAATGCGGTTGAGCAGAAGGTCAAGGAGTTCACTACAAGAAAAAGTGAAATTGATGGCATAGAAGACTCCATCATTAGTCAAGCTATGCTCGAAGCGGCACAAGACTATGTCGAAGCTATGGACAAAGAAGTCGCAGGACTTCGAGAAGTATTTGCAAGGACTTCGCAGGAAGCCAAGGAGAAGCTACAGCAAGAGAAGCCAACTTTTAGTGGCTCGGGGATGAGCCACAAGTAAGTGTTAGTGGACTGTTGGAGCATGGCCCATAGCTACAGGAAAAGCTGCTATATCAGGACAAGAAAGTCAAAAGAAACAGTACCTGAAGCGGTCGAGAAGAGAGAGTTCAACCACTGCACTTAAGGCAATGGTGAAGACAGGAGGGATCAGCTACCCTCATAAAGGAAAAGGAGCAATGGGCCGAGGTATTGAAGACAAAGGACAGAAGGGGAGCAACCGAGGAAGCAGCGCCCATACCCATGATCAGTCTCGGGAAGCGTGGAAGACTGCAGAGAGTTGCAGTATGACTAGTAAGCGACAGTTCAAAGTACAGATACGCCGACTGTCACAGTTAGGGTTTTTGGGTTACTGTTGGGATAGGCCCACAGTTTTGTATCAGGGTGAGACCTTTAGGCCACCTATTTAAGCATGTATTTTGTATTGTAAAATGTTAGACAGTCGAGAGAAAGATAGCTAGTTCCTTAGTCATCTGTATTGTAATATATTGAGAAAGAGTCGAGCTCTGGTTATGTATTCAATCTGTATTATCTTACTGTAACCAATAGCCGACTCCTTGAGTATGAATGTAACAATTCGCAGGGATTTAGAGAGAGAGAGAGGATATATTGTAAGAAGAAGGCAATATAGAAAGGGAAGAGATCTAGAGAGAAGGGTTGCAGCTGAGAACGCGGAGTTTCCCAGAAGATCTCGAGCTGCATAATAGGTTGCAGCGGAACTGTGTTTACTCTCTCAAGATATAATATAAAAACCAGTTCATGTGGACGTAGCTTCCTCCTTGGAAGTGAACCACGTAAAATCAGTGTGTTGTGTGACTGTTTCATGTGATTGTGTTTACGTATTTGCTATCTGTTACCTATTACATGAGCTTAGCTAACAGTTAATGAATGTGTGTATGCTATCCTTCAGTTTACAGTAATGTAGAAGGATAAATGTGAGTTGGATGTGTTAAGTATTCCGCATATAAGTTTATCAGTGTTTGATTCAGACCGTAACAATTACAGTGTCAAGTGATTCCTGTATATTCAGTTCAGCAAGTAGAGCACAATAGATGTTGAGCATATTAGACTGTAGAAGCTAAGTGAAGTTGTTTAACACCCTTGTGAATTTTAGCTGAGCTAGTATAAGAGAGTAAGGAAAGCCATTGGACCGTGAGAGTTGGAGAGTCCTATTGAGTCTAACCATAGAAGCTATCGCAGCGCAGGAAGGCAATATTGCACTGCCGGAGGAGCCGCAGTGTGGGATATCGCAGGTAAAGAGTCAAGTAGAAGAGAAGGTTTGCGCACCGTCGAAGAAGTCACGATGCGATAAGAGTCAGTCTCATAGCAGAGTTTGCTCAGAAGAGAGATACAGCGTTATAAAGAGAAATCCCACTGGTTAACCAGAGTCAAGAGAAACCTAGGATGCTACAGAACCTGGTTGAGGACACGTGAGTCTTCAGCCACCCCATCTAGGATCACTTCAAGTGAGACTTCAGGCTGTTCTGCGGTCTATAGCTGAAAGGGCCAGTGAGCTAGGGGTTTTGTTGGTACATTACAGTAAACCCGGGTCTGCCCATAGATATCCAACAGAAGAATTATAATTGTCCTGCCTCGTTCTTTTCATCTGATCCTTTTCATGTAATGATTAGAACAGATTACTACATCTAAGATAGCAAATGTTATATTTAGACTCTTGAGCATTGTATTCCAATTTTATGGAAGAGGGTACTCTTAGCAAAATTTGGTACTTTTCATTGGAGGCTTTCCTTTCATACTATGTGTTCTTATGGGTCTAAGCTATGTTCTTTTGTGAAAGATATTTTCAGTAGCTATGAGGAATAATATTAAAATCAAGGAACTGATATAGATGGTTTTAGGCTTCTTTTTCAAGCCATAATTGGATAAATGGGCACTATCCTTAAGTACAAATTTGGATCTTCTTTTTGAAGTCTGTGTCTACTATTGTTGATGAATGAAGGTGCCTTCTTGGAGATATATGCCAGCTATTGGAGCACTTATTGTGTGTCACTCTGCTAAATGTAATGCACTATTTTTAGGATGTTTTTTACTTTATTTGGAAACATTTTGTCTCAGTCTTGGGTGCTTTTCTCTTGGAGGTTTCTCTCATGATTGAGTGACGATTTGACTACCCAGAATTGAATTCTTTCCTTGGAATAATTTTTGCATGTGTTTTAGGTTTGATCAAATTTCCTTACATGGAATCCCTATCTGATTAGGGTTTAATATCAAAAAATAGATCATATCTTAGTTATAAGGGATGCAATAAGAAGAACATACCATCATTTCCATTATTCACTCTTCTTCATCATCTACACTTTATTTTCTTCTTCTTCTCCAAGTGTCTGAGTTTGTAATAGAATCTTGGTAGTTTCTAAATTTAACAAGGCCTTGAGTAGTGATTTTGTTGTACTTCCCCTCTAGGTCCTTGGAAAAATATTTCCTTGTTTTTTACTAGAATTATCCTCCAGCATCTCTGATTAATTAAAGCAAGTTTGTTTAATTTGTGAAGTTGTTTTTTATATTGAGAATTCCATATTGGACTTAAATCATGTTGGGGGTTGTATTATCTACATGCTTTCATTGGACTGGAAAGCCACCATTGACATGAAGGGGTTTTTTAATTTATGAAACACTTATGTCAAGGTATAACCTTAATGGAAGTTGAATGGAGATGGAAGTTACTACAAAATTATAACCTCACAATAGGGCCATTGTCAGGAAGCACTTCAGTACTTGATAGATAAAATAGTGATTACTCACAGGACAATATATTATTTGTATTATTATGCTTGTCTACTTGTCCTTGACTCCCTACTGCATCAAATTCCTTAGTTATGTTTTCACATCAGTTTTACTGACTGAAAATTCCAACTCTGCTTTGCTAACTGGACCTTCATATAGGACCGGTATGTTTCCTTTGGTGCTAAGAGATATGTGGTAGCTTTTACTTAATTGGATTCGTTTAGAAGCTATAAATACATATAGTTCTTGTTAGCAATCGTTGCTAATTATCAACCACTTAGGTATTTGAATGACTCTAACATGAGCTCTTATGTTTTCTCTATGAGCATCAATTGTGAGAGAGGATCCCTGTGAATGAATGTATGCCAAAGAAATTTGACATCAAATTCTTCTCAATGCTTCTCTGGGACTTCAATGATCTGTATACACTATTCCTGGACTTCTCTTGCCGTCGATCAGTGCTTCTCCTAGAATTTTCATAACAATATGTGCTCCTCCTAAACGTCTTAGAAAAATCAGTGCTTCTTCTAGAAGCATTTGTCAGAACATGATATTTTTCAATAGTTAATATAATTTTTTTGAAATGTCTAATATAAGCAGGATAGAGCTCCAAATTGCAATGGATGCCACCCTTTATCCATAATGGTTCATACTTTCCTTACAAAGTTCCCAAAGTCGCTTACCATGGGAGTAATCAACAACTTCACTATGACGTTCCTTGTATTGTATGAAGGCCCAAGTCAGGAAATAATGGAAGACATTAAATACTATTAGAAAGGAAAATTCTCCATACAAATATAAAAAGAAAACACATACCTTGGAGGTGTGTGGATTAGTAACACCTGACTATAAGTACCACCATACATTAGTTTCAATAGACGAATCAAACTGGAGATCAACTTATCTCATTTTGACATATATTAAAAACTAAAATGAACTTATAAGAAACTTAGAAATCCTATCAAATTAAGTCAATTCAAAGTTCACGCTTAAACCAAGAGGATCATTGTTTATAGTGTTTATATTCACTTATATATTTATCAAGAAATACTAATAAAGACAGAAAAAAGTCAATAGATAGAAAAAATCTGGGATGATTAATACCAAGGAATAAGATGGGACTTCAACATCCATGGAAATCAATAGTCTAGACTCTACATTGCAAACACTATACCTACCAAGAACACAACTTAAATAGGTAATTGTATGGCTGACAATAACCCAACTTCAAAAATATGCATACAACTAAATCCAAAAGAATGATTTAGTAAAATATAACATAATGAATCATTCCTGATTCATTAGTCACTGTATTTGGAAAATATTCTCAAAATACCATATTTTCCAAATCTCAAGCATCGACAAATTTAATGGTTCATATTGAATTTAATAGTAAATTTCGAATTCAATGGAAAGGTATATTTTTTGTATAAATTTCTTGTAAAAACAATAAGCTTTGTTTCATTATTGTTAAAAAATTTTATATAAAAATATTTAATTGATTCTCTTTGTTGAAACATGATGAAAATTTGACCATAATTCTCTCCAGCTAATTTTTTCAAATTCCATTGTCGTTGAATTCAACACAAAAAGAAACCAGGTGACTTAGCCTTATTTTTATAAATCACAAGTAGATATTGAAATCATTGTCCTATCTAATACTCTCCTCCATATATATAGAAAGTGTAAAGAACTAAAAACTTGAAAAATTCAATATATGAATAAATTTGACATATATGGCAAACTGGTAACATTCTCCAGAAAGACTGCCATTGATGTCCTTTGCTCAGTTGGCTGAATGGTAAATATGGAGATGATAAGGCCATCAAATATCTTCTGAATAAACATAGCGAAACATAAAGGATGTGTTCCCTTGACATGAAATCTCTCATAACCAATTGGAATACATTATAATGAAGTTTTCTGTGTTTGAAATATGGTAGCCTTGTTCTGCTGCACCTATATGCAAGAGGTTTTAGTTTGAGGAAATTGATTTAGAATTTACTAAAATAAAAAATATATTGCAGAATTAAACCCCAAACATAATTAATTTTTTTCAACAATGATATCCACCCATGCCAAGGGTCAGTTCTACTATCATCAATGGCCTTGGGTTCCTCCATTTCTATTTAGAAGCAGTCAAATCCTTCCTTGCAATGTCCTACCTTCAGATATGTGGCTATTGGGAATCTACAGTCCCTCTTGTTGTGTGGTGGTCTCATTGTGGAAAAATCCCATAATGGTCCTCCTATTAAGAACAATTCTATGGTGATTAACACTAAAGAAGCTCATTTTAACACCCTTACACTCATTTGTCAGTTCAACACCTTTTGGCCAAAATTCATTTCTATTCATTCTTAGATTTCCAACTATTGAAAGCCCTTTGTATAGGGGGTGTTATTATTCATTACTGTACAAGGTTTTTTCAATGTGGAATTTTCTATAGTCGATGGAAGATATGAGGTGCTCCACAAAGGGCCTTCACGGTGAACATCCAATCCCTTCTCAAACAACTTATGCACTATTCTAGTTTGGAATGGATTCTTAACCTCCCTCTACATTTTTTAAGTTAGGATTCCCTTCAAGCAATAGGTGGATATTTTGAAAGGTATGTCTTGATGTCACCAGAGTCTCTGGCTACTTTTCCTTTTTTGTCAGGATCTATATGGTGGTGGATTTGGACTCTGTTCTTCCAGAGTAAATCCTTTAAGATCACAATGCAGTGATTTGGAAACAGAATCTGGATTACGAGCAATTCATTTTTCAATGCATATTCTGTTTCAAGACTATCCACCTGGCCACTTCTTATCCTAAGTGGGTTTTTGATGCTTCCCCTTAAAGAGTACCAATCAAAGAGAAAAATAAAATCAGGCCCACTAGGTGGAATGGTGTATAATTTCATTATTTTATAGGTGGTTATAATTCCTCATAAAGATAATGGGATTGCACAAGAAACTCCCACAAAGGAGAATACTTGGCATAATGGAAACTCATCCTTTGGAAGTGGAAACTAAAGAACACATAACAAGTTCAGAGGATGATAAAATTCCCAATGGCTAGTTCTTGATGCAGATGAAATGGATTGAAGTGAAGAAAAGAAAGGTAAATAAAATCAACACTATTAAAGAAAAACTCAAGAGGCCCTCCAGTTTTAGAAGATTTTACTGTTTGGGATCCTACATTTTCGATTGATATGATGGCACCAACATCTTTGAAAAATCATTAGATAAAGTCTTGAAAGATAACTCTAGGACTTCAAAAGAGTTGGGACCACCAAGTCATATAAGTCTGTCTATAGTCACGCTTGATATGTCTATTTGTAATATTATTTCACCCATCAGGTATAGCAGCTAGGTTGTTTTTGTAAATTGGTGGAAATATTTTCTATATTCTTTGGTTTGCAACAACATGAGCACAACCTCATTATGTTGGATATACCCATTAGCAACACAACCTCCATTGTAAGAAGCTATTGTTTTAAGTTGATCTTAAGTGCTTTACCCAGAACCTTGTCTACGCATTCTTGTTGTTGTTTAAGAAATACATGTGCAACTTGCTTAGGCATTTATCTTGGCCTATTTTGAGCCGAAAATGTGTTCTTTTCCTAGACTAGTTGATCATGTTTTGGTGGATTATTTTGGGTGTCTTTTGATGCTATATTGACGTCTATTTTGGAATGAGGATAAAGAGATTTCCTTGGGAGTTTATTTGTTGATTTTACAGATCTATTACTAGCTAATTAATGTACCTTTCATGGATGTAGTTTCATTTCTTTTGTTGTGATATATTTGGGATATCTAAGGTGCCTTCATGGGGTCTCCTTCCAGTGCTTTTGGTATGTTATATTTAGAAGAAGGTTTTTTTCATGAGATAGGTGATTTTATGAAGATTTGATCATCACTTTTTGGGAAGGATTATAATTGTCATGCCTCATTATTTTCATTTTAACCTTTTCATGTAATGATTAGAACAACTTATTGCATCTAAGTTAACAGATGTTATATTCAGACTCTTGAGCATTTTATTTCAGTTTTATGGAAGAGGGTACACTTAGTAGGTTCTGGTACTTTTCATTGGAGGCTTTCCTTTCATACTATGTGTTCTTATGGGATTTCTTTTCAATAGTTATGAGGAATAATATTAAAATCAAGTAAGGCACTGTTATACATGGTTTTAGTTTTATTTTTCAAGCCATAAATGGATAAATGGGCACTATACTTGAGTCCATATTTTGATCTGCTTTTTGAAGTCTGTGTCTGCTATGGTTAATGAATGAAGGTGGCTTCTTAGACATTTATGCTAGTTGTTGGAGCACTTCTTGTGTGTCGCTCTGCTCAATGGAATGCACTATTTTCAGGAATGTTGTTTGCTTAATTTGGAAACATTCTGTCTCAGCCTTGGGTGCTTTTTTCTTGGAGGTTTCTCTCATGACTAAGTGAGGATTAGACCACCCAGAATTGAATTCTTTCCTTGGAATAATTTTTGCATGTGTTTCAGGTTTGATCAAATTGAATTACATGGAATCCCTATCTAATTAGGGTTTTATGTCAGAAAATAGATCATATCTTAGTTATAAGGGATGCAACAAGAAGAACATACCATCATTGCCATTATTCAGTCTTCTTCAACATCTAAACTTTATTTTCTTCTTCTTCCACAAGTGTCTGAGTCTATAATAGTAGCTTAGTAGTTTCTAAAGTTAACAATGCCTTGAGTAGTGATTTTGTTGTACTTCCCCTCCAGGTCCTTGAAAAATATTACCTTGTTTTTTATCATAATTATCCACTGGTATCTCCGATAAATGAAATCAAGTTTGTTTAATTTGTAAAGTTGTTTTTTCTATTGAGAATTCCATATTGGACTTAAACCTTGTTGGGAATTATATTAGCTTCCTACTTTAATTGGCCTGGAAAGGAACCATTGACATGAAGGGATTTTTTAATTTATGAGACACTTACAAGTCAAATTCTAGAACATTTGGAGACTTCATACTAGAGTAGAGATCCACTAAATGTATGTTTAGTGTGGAAAAACTGCACTGCAAAAAATTTGTTATGTCAAGGTATGAACTTAATGCAATTTGAATGGAGATTAAAGTTACTACAAAAGTAGAACCTCACAAGTGGGCCATTGTCAGGACAAGCTTCATTACTTTATAGAAAAAGTAGTGATTAATCACAAGACAATTCTTTGTATCATGATGCTTTCCTACTTGTCCCTAATGCATCAACTTCCTTAGTTATGTTTTCACATCAATTTTACTGACTGAAAATTCCAACTGTTCTTTGATAACTGGATATTCAAATACGACTTATATGTTTCCTTCGGTGGCAAGAGATATGTGGTAGCTTTTACAAAATTGGATTTATTTAGAAGTTAGAGCTACATATAGTTCCTGTTAGTAGGAGTTGCTAATTATTAACCACTTAGGGTTTTGAATGACTCTAACATGAGCTCTTACATTTTATCTATGAGAATTGATTGTGAGAGAGACACCCTATGAATGAATGTATGCCAAAGTGTGCCAATTCAAAAGTGTATTTAATATTCTAAAAGTGTGCCAATTCATTCTCCCTCCCTCTTAAGCACAGGGTACAGAAGATTTTGTATAGGTATATCTTGATGAGGGCCTTGAATTTTTCTTTCAAAGTTGGGGTAGCCATTCTAGATGCATGAAAGAGACTAACACCAAGAATAATTTAAACAAGAATTTTATTAGAAGGCTTATATTATATCAAATTGCAATTTTTACAATTATTTTCATCTTTTGTGGAATTGATTTAAATATTGTGTCATCTTACAATCCACATTTCTTATGACTGAATTCATACCATTACATAAAATACATGCATCTTCAATGCATAACAACCATATTCAATGTTATTTAGCTATTTCCAGACTTGATAATCATTATCTATGATATATTAATCAAAGTTTATCATTGAATAATTTTACACAATGAAAATTTAACCATAATTGCAGTAGAACAACAGAATCATATAAATATATCCATACATGTAGACACAAGAGATTAATCATGGGTAAACCCAAACTCTGGAAAAACCCAGCTAGCCTTTATTAGAAGAATTATGTTCAGAAACCCAAGTACAATCATACCATGAACAAACCGTAATCCACAAGTGCTTCAATAGCATGAAGAAACCCTAATACATTTGCATGATAAAAAGTATTGATCTCATGACATCCATGAGCTAACACTATGAGAGGGATATCCCAAATACATAAATATTGCCAAAGTAAGGGCATACAAAGTAGCACATGTCCTCTTTCTCTTCCTTGCACACACATTATGAACCCTCTTGGTACGTTTATTAAGGATGTGCTTCCATGTTCGATGGTCATGTACTAGCTTGTAGAACATCTTCATCCTTCCAGAAAGGTTGTCATATAGGAATACTTCCCATGGCTACAAAAAACCAACATGGATTTCCTTGTAAAAAAAATGTTTTTTTTTATCCACTTGATAACCAATGCCACACCATTGCATTGTTGTTCCTTTTATCTCATTTCTAGTATGCTAGTATAAAAAAGGATAACATGTTGAATTGAACCATAAACTTACAACACTTCCAATCTACAAAAGAACAAATAGAAAGGTTATAAGGTTGAAAATAGTTATAAATCTATTAAGAATACTAGATTTAACTATAAATAAGACAATTAAGACATTTAAGAAAAAGTTCCAATTACCAATAAAATGCCTTTGAAAATTACTGCATTCCAACGTAGTTGTAAGTTTCAGTGCTACACAGATAAACATAGTCTTAATTTTCCTGTGATGTGTATTCCATCGAAAAAGGTAACATAAATCATAGGATCTATTGCAAAAAAGTACAAGAAGCAAATTCCTTGGTAATTAACTAAACCACATTAAGTAAAGCCTAAAATATATTTCCAAGTCCAGAAACTTCAAAATTTCATTTAGAAATTCCAACATGAATTTGCAATATATAATCAAAATATTGAAATAACTTTAAATAAACATAAATATAATTTTCATGTTAAAAAATTTCTTATATGTAAACTTATTGAAGAAACTGAAGTTCCATTCCTGGATCATTGGTAGAAGCATTCCCAGAATTCACAATCTGTTGATAAATCTCTAATAGAGATTGATTGGGTAGAGAACCAAAAATTTCATCCAAGCTTTCTGATTGTACATAAAGTCTGCTATTACTTTACTCTATATTTTTATCAAAATCACTAAAGAAAATTCCATTTTTCTTGTTTTTTATTCTTGTACATTTCACTAGTATCTAACCAGACCATTTCACTAGTATCTAACAAGTCTGGCATCTCAACAACAACATGATTTGCTATGGTATTATCATTCATCTTTTTTGTCCCTGTGGTGTTATCCTTAGCTATTGTGCTACCTCCAAGAATACCCAATACCTGGTCCAAATAACATACCAAAAAAGTATTATGAATTAAGCATTCACAACCATAGTAAATACCAAACTAAAATTCCTTCACATGCATTTTACAACTAAATAAATCAAATGTGATCTACTCGTATAGATAATATCATTAGTTGGTGTGCTACCAAAATTGTCGAACAACAACATAATCACCAACTTCCAAACTCAACTTCCCCTCTGGCTCAGCTTCCAATGCATGCATTTCCTGTAAGTAAATAAAAGGTAGAGTTAAACTCCCAAAATTCCAAATGTCTGGGCAATGCAGGATGCTTTTTTCCTTCATATTTATGACTAAAGAAATTTTGCATCTCACCTCTGCTAAGAAATACATAACTTTCTCAACATGTCTATCTAAAGATGAATCCTGCATTATACGACACCCATTCATATTGAACTCATAGGTTGGAGCTATGTTATTATTAGTTTTGTTGTATGAGGTGTTGATTGAATTTGTTGTCTTTCTGAAACCATCTGTGAAGAGAAACACAAATCAGAATGTGGTACTGAACGAGTCATAACTCCAAGCCTCCAACAAAATCTAATAATATGCAATGAATAATAGCATGTTATTTGTTGAATACATTTATTTAGGCCTTTCAGTTTCCTACCAATATAGGATAACATATCTACTTGAACCTCGACAGGGATATGTGCAATTATTTGATTATGTGCACTCTTTGATTCAACCTAGAAAATATGGTTACTGAAATAGCATATTGATGAGAAATAAAGTAAAATTTTCAAACGCGGGGAAATGAAAGTTGTACGAAATGGACAAGCATTATCACCAAAACATGACATCTGTAATCAGACAAGAATGCTCATCGATAGTGCTTTTCAATTTGGAAGTGTCCATATTCCAAAAAAAGATCCTATAAAATAAAATGACATCGATTATATATGTCCGCATTGCTAACAAACTATAAGTTATGCAATAAACATTTTTCTCAATACATTTCAAGTCTTATCCAAAATATGTACATAAAAGTGCTACTGTATAATAAGTCCATCACAAAATGTTTTTCGTTGATCAAATGCATGGAACAGATAGTCTCATAAAAATGATTTAATGATCTTTGCACAAAATGATCAAAATTTTAAAACTCTGTAACCTGTAACATGGGAATGAGACCAAACCTATTGAACAACAACATAATCAACAAATTCCAAGATCATCTCACCCTTTGACTTAGCTTTCAATTCATGCATTGCCTGTAAGTAAGTAAAAGGTAAATTTAAGCTATGAAACTGCCAAATGTCTAGGAAATATGACATGTTTTTTCTCCGCATATTTATGACTAAATAAATATTATCATCCAAGGAACCAACACATTACAAGTATTTTAAACAATTAGTACATATAAGTGCTACTCTACAACAAGTTCATATAAAAAATGTTTTTTATTGATCAAATGCACGGCACATACAGTCTCATAAAAATATTTAATGATATTTGCACAAAATACTCAAAATTTTAAAAATACATAACCTGTAACATGGGAACTAGGCCAAACTTGTCGAACAACAACATAATCAGCAACTTCCAAACTCATCAACCCCTCTGCGAGTCAACTTCCAATGCATGCATTTCCTGTAAGTAAATAAAAGGTAGATTTAAACTCTCAAAATTCCAAATGTATGGGCAATGTGGCATGTTTGTTTTCCACATATTTATGACTAAAAAAATATTCTCATCCAAGGAACCAACACATTACAAGTATTTTACAAAATCAGTACATAAAAGTGCTACTCTACAAGAAGTTCATCACAAAATGTTTTTTGGTGATTAAATGCACGACACATACAGTCTAGTAAAAATCATTTGATGATATTTGCATAAAATGTTCAAAATTTTAAAACTACATAACATGTAACATGGGCGTTAGACCAAACCTGTCGAACAACAACATAATCACCAACTTCCAAACTTGGCTCACCGTATGACTCAACTTCCAATTCATGCATTGCTTGTAAGTTAAAAAAAGGTAGATTTAAACTCTCAAAGTGAACCAAGCCCATCATTCCCTCTTTTAATATATTACAACTTGCATTTTTTGCCTACATTCTTGTAAAATAAATAAATTATATGCACATAAAGTGAAGAACATATGATGACTGCAAAAGTAATAGTTGAGAAAGAAAAACTATATATATATATTTCTAAATTTTATGTTCAATTCTATACCTGTGCCATAAAATCAAAATCAGACTCTTGTAGGATGTTGACCCCCAATTTCTTTAAGGATCCATTTCTCCATCAGCAATAGATCCATATGAGGTTAATTTGCCTTATGTTTATTGTTGAGTCTGCATTAAGATTTGTTGTTGTTGTTGTAAAGTAAGATAACACCGATTATATATATTCACATTGCAAACAGACCTCAATCTATGCAATAAACATTTTTCTCAATACATTCCAAATGTATTACCCAAGGAACTAACACATTACAAGTATTCTACAAAATCAGTACATAAAAGTGATACTCTACGACAAGTCCATCAAAAAAGGTTTTTTGCTGATCAAATGCATGGCACAGACAATCTCATAAAAATGATTTAATGATCTTTGCACAAAATATTCAAAATTTTAAAACTACGTAACTTGTAACATGGGCATGAGACCAAACCTGTCGAACAACAACATAATCACCAACTTCCAAACTCATCTCACCCTCTGACTCATGTTCCAATTCATGCATTCCCTGTAAGTAAATAAAAGGTAGGTTTAAACTCTCAAAATGAACCAAGCCCATCATTATCTCTTTTAATATATTACAACTTGCATTTTTTTCCTACATTCTTGTCAAAAATCATTTTTATATACACATAAAGTGAATAACATACCATGACTACAAAAGTAATAGTTGAGAAAGAAAAACTATATATATTCCTAAGTTTTCTTTTCAATTGTATACATGTGCCATAAAATCAAAATCAGACTCTTGCAGGCTGCTGGCACCCAATTTCTTTAAGGATCCATTTTCCCATCAACAATAGAGCCATATGAGGTTAATTTGCCTTATGTTTATTGGTGAGTCCGCTCTAATACTTGTTTTTGTTTCTATAAGGTAAAATGACACTGATTATATATATATATTCACATTGCAAACAGAACTCAAGCTATGCAATAAACATTTTTCTCAATACATTCCAAATTTCGTATCCAAGGAACAAGCACATTACAAGTATTTTATAAAATCTGTACATAAAAGTGATACTCTACAATAAGTCCATCACAAAAGTTTCTTTGTTGATCAAATGCATGGAACAGACAGTCTCATAAAAATGATTTAATTATCTTTGCACAAAATGTTCAAAATTTTAAAACTAACATTTAACATGGGCATGAGACCAAACTTGTCGAACAATAACATAATCACAGACTTCCAAACTCATCTCACTCTCTGACTCAGCTTCCAATTCATGCATTTCCTGTAAGTAAATAAAAGGTAAATTCAAACTCTCAAAATGAACCAAGCCCATCATTCTCTCTTTTAATATATTACATCTTGCATTTTTTGCCTACATTCTTGTCAAAAATCATTTTTTATATGCACATAAAGTAAAGAACATACCATGACTACAAAAGTAACAATTGAGAAAGCAAAACTATATATATATATATTCCTAATTTTCCTGTTCAATTGTATATATGTGCCATAATATCAAAATCGGTTTCTTGTAGACTGTTGGCACCCAATTTATTTAAGGATCCATTTAACCATCAACAATAGGGCCATGTGAGGTTAATGTTTCTTATGTTTATTGTTGAGTATGCATTAAGAGTTGCTGTTATTGCTCTTCAGATAGAATCTGGAATTGATGAAGTTGGTAAGGTGACTGCATGAAATATTTTTGGCCTTGCTGTAATAAACTTAGTCAAAGTTGGTCAATACCCTATAGAGAAACAAACAATTTTATTGAACCCATGATAGATCCTAAAATGTTACAGAAATTTATAACAATAATGTCATAGTTTTATACTAACAAGCAAGTGACAAAAATGAAGCATTCCATACTTACATAGACAAAATACAATATAATGGATGTTTTCTGTCTTGAGCAGTTATGATTGGTTACTGTTTTCTTCTAAAACCCATCCTCTACCTTATATTTTTCTTTTTGACCACCACTCAACACCAGCATTTATACCATTTGATTGTTGAAATATTTCATGCCTGCGCCTTTTTTCTGTATATCTTATACAATTTTCAGCAACATATTCACACTCAATGTTTATTGTATTAAATCTTGACAATATGCGCCTATAAAACCATTGAAACATTTGAACTAGTGTGTTTGAAAGTGATGAACTTCCTTCATGTTGACTATTTTTTTGATAAGCCACCCTAGCTTGCTTATGGGATTTCCATTCCTTGGGTGTTCCAAATTTCCAACTACCATACTCTTTCGCAAACCAAGGAGCATGAGAATAAAGTATGTGCTGCAACAAATTAACTATAAATTAATCATTTACATTTAAATGAAACTCTTAAAAATATAATCTAAACAAAATATGAAAAATAACAAACATAACATAAATAGAGTGCACCTTATAGCAGGGTTAACAATAATCCCATATAGAGTTGCTTTGGGCGTTTGAGGCTGGGCACGCACGAGTGAAGAGCTAGGGTTTCAGGCGCAACTATGGCCACCCCTAGGGGCGAGGATCCCCCCCCCCCCCCCCCCCCCGTTTGTAGAGATGGACGCGTTTAGGAGACTGGTCGCCGGCAATGGGAAGAGGAAAGCTCCTCCCTTGGTCCCGAAATTCATCAAAAAACTTGCAGATATCCCTGAAATCGCCTTGCCAGAGACAACTTCGGTAAAGATTGCTCTTGCTCTGTCAGAAAGAGGTCTGGTAGGCCAATTTATGGGGCTATGGCCTTCAGCAAATACCACCGATGACTGGATTCAAATAAATTGGAAACCGCATCTAAAACAAGGAGTCACCTGCTACCCTCTGAGCAGTGGCTATTTTCTCTTCGAATTCATAAACAAGGAGGATAAGGACCTCATCTTCAGAAACGACCCATATTTTATGGGTACCTAGGGGCTGTATCTGAACCGCTGGAATCCAGACTTTGATCCCTCGGTGGACCTGCCTAAGGAGGTGCCAGTCTGGGTCAGGCTCCCCAACCTGCCGGTCCACTGTTGGAACTATGAAGCGTTGCAAATGATCGGAAATGGCATAGGAAAGTTCGTTGATAAGGCAGACAACAAGTCCATCTACAACTGTGCCAGGATATGTGTCGAAGTGGACCTCGAGGCAGGGCTCCCAGAGAAAATGAAGCTGAAGGTGGGCACTTGGACGCATTATCAGAAAGTGGACTACAAACATCTCCCATTTAAATGTAGAATCTGTCAAGAGCACGGGAATTTTCAGAGGAACTGCCCAAAAAACCAAGCCCTGGATAAGGAAGAAAATGAAGGATGGCAAAAGGTTAAGAGAAACAAACCAGCCTCAAAATCCAAAGAGACAAGACCTGAACAATCGAAGGAACAGCCTCAGGCAAACGCGAACCCTTCGAAGGAGCCCTTGGTAATAGATACAGCATCACCAAAGGAACCGGAGAAGGAATGTATAGAGATAGCATCCCACTCATCGTCCCCTTCAGAAAACCCAGCCAAGAACAAGAATGTCCCTCTAGCAAAAGAAGCTCTGAAATCGGATGATGAAAATATCACTATAGGCTCTGAAACCGGAGCTGAATCCGACGGGGGGGCCACAGAGACAAGCAGTTCGGTTGGAACGCCTGAAAAGACCCCAAGAGGAAGGAAACCAGACTAGAAAAAAAGGGAGGAGAAATCGTACAGGGATGTAACAGCAGGATTCCAGCAAACCATCCCAGATATGATGGAAACCAGATCCACAAAGAAAGGCAAGGATTCGAAAGGAGCCACCCCCCCCTCCTCCTAACCCTAATGCAGTTCATCTCTTGGAATTGTAGAGGGATGGGAAGCAAGTCCAAAGAAGAAGCAATAAAAGATCTAGTCAGAATGAATTCCCCAGAGATCCTTCTGATCTAGGAGATGAAGATGGAAGAACCTGAGACCATCCAGGCCAGTAAAAAGTTTTGGAAAAAAGGATAAGGAAGAGCAGTCAGCTCCAGGGGAGCCTCAAGAGGGATAGCCACCTTCTGGAACTCCTCCACACTAGATCTGCTCGAGGACTATAGCACCACCCATTGGCTCTTCACGAAATTGCAGCATCGAGACTCAGGGCAGCAGATCAACCTTTTCAACATCTATGCTCCGATTCTACTGTCAGAAAAAAGAGAATGCTGGGACACGCTGAACTTGTTCCTGATAGCAAACCGGCATGACAACCTGGTGCTCGCCAGCGATATGAATGTCACTCTCGCCCTCTCGGAAAAGAAAGGAGGCTCTCCCATAAGAGATCTGGCACGGGAATGGGTCGAAGATATCATATCAGACTGGGACCTGGAGGATATCAAACCTAGCAAAGGTAAATACACTTGGACAAATAAAAGAGTTGGTCCGAGACATATTGCTGCCCATCTGGATCGTTTCCTTGTTCACACGTCCTTCCTAACCCTTCGTCTTTTTTCAAACTATGAAATCCTCCAGTCCTGCACCTCTGACCACAAGCCGATCTCCCTTTCTCTGACCACTGGAGAAAATCTGGGGCCTATCCCCTTCCGCTTCAGCCCCCTCTGGGTCTCCATGGAAATTTTCTATGATATGGTTTCGGAAACTTGGCAAAAGGCAGTCTCGGGGTCGCCTTTCTTCATTTGGGAAGAGAAGTTGAGAAGGCTTAAAGCTGCTTTGAAAACCTAGGTGAAGATCCAGCCCTCCCCTATCTCTGAAATATTACATGCCCAATGAGCTCTAGGAAGCCATCAGCTGCTCATGGAGGAAGCCACAATCACCCCAGAGCTGCTAAATGTGGATATTGACCTTCAAAAGGCCCTTCATTCAGTGTTGAGAAGAGAAGAGCAATACTGGCGAATAAAGGCGGGCTGTCTTTGGCTCAAATATGGAGATAAAAATACCTCTTTCTTCCATAAGCAGGCAGAAGCTCGGAAGAATCACAATAACATCAGATAAATCCACTTCCAGGACCAATCTATCAACAACTTTGAAGATATCAAGCTCGCGCCCCACTCTTTCTTTAAGGACCTGTTCACAGAAGAAATGGATACGCTCCCTAACTTGGATTGCTACCCTCTTTCTGAGATCCCCACGCTAATCAATGAGGAAGACAATCGCAGGATGACTACCCCAATCTCGACTGAGGAGATAAGAAAAGATCTTAATGGAATGAATCCTGACAAAGCTCCTGGGCCTGATGGCTTCAGGGCCAGATTCTTCACAGCCTGTTGGGACAGAAGGACCTGGTCAAAATGGTGAGGAAATCCCAGAATTGCAGCAAAATTGGAGGGAGCACAAACTCCTCATTTCTGGTGTTAATTCCTAAAGAAAAAGGTGCCCAAAATTTCTCCAGATTTTGCCTCATCTCGCTCTGCAACACAGGGTACAAAATCATCTCCAAAGTAATTTCAAACATATTAAAAAAAATCCTCCCTAGGATCATCCTGGAGAATCAAGGGGGCTTCATCCAGGGCAGACAAATCCAGGACAACATCATCCTGGTTCAAGAGGCAATCCATTCAAGCTGTCAACGGAAAGAAAAAGGTATGATAGTCAAACTAGACCTTGCCAATGCCTTTGATAGAGTTCGGTTGAATTTTCTTTTTGCTGTTATGCATAAACTGGGATTCCAACCCTAGTTAGTCAACTGGATCAAAGCCTGCATCTCGGGGCCCTGGATTTCCCCCTTGGTGAATGGGAGACCGACCAATTTCTTCCAAGCCTCTAGGGGCCTTAGGCAAGGCTGCCCCCTATCCCCCATGCTTTATGTCATTCAAGCTTCGGTCGTTAGCTTTCAGCTAGACAAGAGAACTCAACAGCATTCTCTAATGGGGCTCTCAATCTCCCCAAGAGTGAAGAGAATGAACCATGCTTAGTTTGCTGACGATACCCTTCTCATGGGCCAGGCTAACCTCTCCACGGCCAGATCCTTCAAGAATGAGTTGGATGCTTACACAGAGGCCTCAGGTAGCGAAATCAGTCTGAGGAAAAGCAAAATTTATAGCTGGAACTGTCCCCCCATCGAAATGACACAGATCTATAGGACGTTGGAAATGGAAGGAACTTCCAGGTGGGACTCCATAAAATATCTCGGAATTCCTCTTGTGAAAGCTGCCCCCAGAAAGAGTCTTTGGATGCCCCTGTTGGAAAAACTCAAGAGAAAAATCATGTCGTGGGGGGCTTCCTGGCTAAACAAAGCAGGTAAAATTGTTCTTATAAATTCTATCCTAACCTCCCTTCCAGTCTACCAAGCCTTGCTCACTTTAGCCCCAAAAGGAATAGTGCAAGAAATTGACAAGCTTTTGAAAAAATTCCTTTGGGAAGGGGGAAGGAATGATGGAAGGAAAATGCACTTAGTAAGCTGGAATAAAATCAAAGCCCCAAAATGGGAAGGAGGGCTGAAAATCAGAGATGTGGCCACTCAGAATTTAGCCATGGGAGGAAAGATTCTTTGGAAAATGATAAGGGGAAAAACCACTTGGAGCTCCAAAGCTTTAAGAACAAAGTACTTCAGAGGTCACAAAGAAAGGTGCTTGGACCACCCCCCAAGGACTAGGAAAGGCTCTCCAATCCTCTCTCTATGTCTTAAGTCCCTGAATATGATCTCTTCCAACCTCACTTGGATTCCGGGAAATGGCTCCAAAATCAAGTTCTGGGAAGACTCTATTCTAGGACAGCCTCCTTTAAATGCTTTGGAGGGAATGGAGAACATTAAAAAATGGCTTCAGTCGAATAGTAAATTCACCCTTTGGGATCTTTCTAGGTGGGGCCCGGATGATTCTTGGAACAAATGGGATCTGGGGGCTGTCCCGCAACCTCTTGAACTTGAAGCTCGCTCCCTCTTAGTTTCTATCTAAGGTCTCTCCCCCATGAATTCTAAGCTGAAGGATAAAAGAGGATGGGGCTCCTCCTCTGGTCTGTACTCTGCTGCTGCTGGTTATGCAGCCCTAAAAGCAATCCCTTGGGCTACTCCAGATCCCACGGTATGGAGGAATCTTTGGCTCCATCCCTCTCTTCCCAAAATCGATCTGTTTTGTTGGTCTCTTCTAGATGATAGTATTTTAACCTGGGATAATCTCCTAAAAAGAGGCTGGGAAGGGCCTTCTAGATGCCCTCTTTGTGCCAGCCATGAGGAAAACTCGATCCATATGTTTCTGCAGTGTTCCTTCGCTATTGATCTCTAGAACATTCTTCTCCCTCAGCTGAACCTGTCTCTTCCCCCTTCCATCCTCTCCCTGTTTGCTTTTTGGTCTGACTTAGCTCCTTTTACCCTCTCTAGAATGAAGCTGTTAAAGATGTGTTGGATGTGGGTTCCTAAAATATTCTACTGGAAAGTTTGGCTGGAACGTAATAACAGAATTTTTAGGGAAAAAGCAGGTACTCCAGTCCAAGTTGCAACCAAAGTGAAGGCCTTGATTGGGGAGCTGGTAGCTTCAAACCCAAAATTAACTAATGAAACCTCCCTGACTATAAGGAGCACAGCTGGTTCCAAGAGCTAGACCCCTCTCTTCTCACTAGAATCAAGCTCTCTACGAAGCAGCAAGCTCCGTGGGAAATCAGGTTAGAAGAGCAGGAGTTTATTAAATGGAGATCCTCTTTGAATGAGCACATTCTGCAGGTGGATGGGGCCTCGAAAGGGAATCCTGGGCATGCAGGAAGTGGATGAGTTTTGATAGACTATTCCGGAAAAATAATCCTCAACTTCTCCTAGGGCTTGGGCAAAAATACTAACAATGCTGCTGAAATCCTCGATATTTGGCAAGGTCTAAATCAGGCTAGAAGGCTTTCCATTAAGAAGCTCATCATCATGGGTGATTCCCGAATTATCATTCAAGATCTCATCCTGAAGAAGGCCCCTAACAACATGGAGCTAGCCCACTACTACTGGAAAATCATATCTCAGATGAATGCTTTCGAAGAGGTGAAGTTCTTCCACGTCCTTCGGCACCTCAACCAAATCGCAGACCATGAAGCGAATTTGGGAGTTTCCTTGAGCAAGGGAGTGCTTAGTCTAAATGGAATCAACAATCACATGCCCATCCCTTAGTGCAAGTGGTGAGGTCCTTTTCAGAGTTGACCAGGATAGGAAAATGAGGAACTCATTTTCAAATAGCAAAGATTCCCCATCACCGGTGGGTAGTCTGAGGAAATCGAGGAGTAGAAAGTTCAGGAGTAAGACGTCAAATACTGATCAGAGCTTGTATCTTGATCATTGCTCTCCTTGTACCGGGCCTGAAACCAATGGAATTGGCCTCCAATTGGTGTCCTCCAGGGAGACTCATCTCCAGCAAGGTAAATCTCCTTTTCAGCAAAGGAAATCTCAGGTATTAGATGAGAATCCTCTCAAAAATCAGATGAAAAAAAAAGTTTGTACCTATATCAGGCCGCATTCTCCTAATGCTTTCATCACCCACCTTTGTATATTACTGAAGGATACGTTGAGCATCACTCAGACCTCGCGCAAGGGCTTTGAAGGGGAGCATATCGGGTCTAGCCATGGAATCCAGCTCGTCCTCCACTTTAGAAGCTTGCCTCTCTCAGATTCAGGCCGATCTCAACGAACTGAAGACTGTAGTCCACAAGGTGGAGAGCAAAAAGGCCAGAATGCAAACACTTGGAACCAGTCGATGGGAGAGCATGAATCTGGAATTCAAAGAGCTGAGGGAGGAAATATTCGAGGACCAGTTGACAAGCATAAAGGATTTGGCAAATGTTGCAGGTGGAATTGGAAGCCGGCTGGCAGAGTTGGAAAAAAAGGTAGCAGAAATGCTCAAGGAAAATGGAAAGACTCCAAAATCAGAAATCTGAATTCCACCCTCTCTGTTTAGTTTATTCTTTGATTTTCTAGCTAGTCTCTCGATGTTTATGCTTTTAAGAATCCTATATCTGTATCGCACTCTCCAGAACTTTTGTAATGGGTGCAAGTTCTATATTTTCGCTCGTATGTCTGGAAATTATGCTTATGTTAGATCAGCAACTTTGGATGTAAATCTACTGGCAGCTATTTAGCCAGCTGATAAATAAAATAGTCCTATAACCGTTTTAGTAAAAAAAAAAAAAACATAACATAAATAGCCCGTGGGGGGGCAGAGCAAGTGGTAAAGTGGAATTGTTGAAATTGGTTGTAAATGGAAGGTCTCATGTTCAAATCCCCCCAAATTTACCCGTGGGCCATGGTTCGGGCCTTGTGGATGCACCTAGGGGTATAGTGGTAGCGGGATTGGATCCCTGGACCCCGTATCACGTGAGTACCAGCCCGTCCCCAGTTTCCAATTCCCCTAGTTACAAAAATAAAAAATAAAAAAAATAACATAAATAGAAAGGAAATCATTATATACCATGTAATGTGTAATATGATGTTCTCCCCATGCCTCAACCAATTGTTTCGTAAAATCTTTCACTTAATTAGTGAAAGATATGTCATCACCTGCATCAAATTTCTCCTTGTTCATGAAAGAATACGTGACAGAAACCATCATCCACACCTTTTTTTCCTTATTGCAAATATTCCTCTCTCAGTTCGATCATTCTTAGCATCAATAAGGTCACTATAAATTTTTTGTTGACCTTCTGAACTCTCCTTTGAGTCTTCAATAAAGTGGCATGCCTTAACCCCACCCATAGATGGTTTGCAAGGAACATTACCTCGAGGTCTAGACAACTTTCTATCTTTACATATTTTAACATTTCCCCCATGTCAACCAGCATTTGAAAGACCCTTTTCTATTGCATCAATTGATTTTTTAGCATTTTCTTCTAAGCTCCTATTCCAAGATGATAGAATAGAAAGGTATACTAATTTATCTATAATCCTTACAAATGCATGTAATGTACATATGTGTACTATTGTAAGAGGTATAGGTAGTATAGGATCAATCTTTTTGTCCAAATTTTCTCTATCTGGAGGCATGTCTTTTCTACAACTCATGATCCCATTTGACGACCCACCTGATGGTGGATTTTTCCTTTTTCTTGTGTGCACACAATATATGCAACTATGCTTTGCATTAGCACCATGGCCTATATTATACATGCATTTTAATGTTTTGAGGTCAACTGCTATATTCCACTCAACTTCATATGATCCATAACCTTCAACATATAGTTTTTCCCCCATGTTATATGAAGCGATTATTGTGGGTATTGATGTTTGATGAAAATCCACTTTAATGAGTCATGAGACTCTTTATCAACTCGAAATAGTCTCAGCCAAAAAATGTGATCCTCAGATTGAATAGAGAAATAATTTTTATCGGTGTTATTAATATTTTGATCCATGACCCTATTCATTATTGTGACGGATACTCTTTCATATTTCTCATCATTAACAAGTTCCATCTCATCCAACTTAATGACAAAAACTAATTTTCCATGTGCTTCTTCTATAGAAATGTTATAAAAATTGACCGTAGACTGCAAGGTTTTTTCTAAATCAACCCATATATTATTCTTTGGGTTTAATGTGATCAATTCAGTATGAATTCCTTTTTTCAAACCTTCCTTCCAAACTCTTTAGTTTCTTGTACATGATACATATCACCTAGGATATCAACAATCTCTTCATTTTTCATTCGACGAGCTTTTTTTATATGAAAGGGTTGAGGAATTATAATACCAGTATCATCACAAACATTTTTTTATTTCATTTGCATTAATAGATTTTCATATTTGAATTATAATTTCATCAACAAGAGATTTTTAAAGGTACGAATACATGGTTTCTTAATCATAGAGATAATATATTTTTTCTTAAACATTGAATTTATCACATAAGACATATCAAAGTCTTCACCACCCTTGTTTGTTCTTGCCTTTTTTGGGTCCATGAGATATTTCATAGCTAAATCATTCTTTTCCATGCACCCCCGATATGTGACAATGATGTAACATCAGATATGTTTTTAACTCGAACTCTCCTTCCAAGCGGTGTTTCCTTTGACTTATTCCATTTTTTTGTTATGGCATCAAGATTACTTTTTATGTTCATCTCTTCTTGATTTAAATGACACTTTTCATCTAGCAATCTTTTTATCCATTGGTTTTTTTCTTCAATACTTCTTCTTTGTATAGAAATGATTTCCTTGAAACTATTATTTTCATTTTGTAGGATCATATTATTGTCTTGTAGCTGATTAATTTTTCCAACAATATTCTTTTTTTCTCATTTCCAACTGGTTGTTTCTCATTTGCAAATGGGTGTTCCTCATTCCCAACTAGTTTCTCAACATTTCCAATTGATTGCTCCTCATTTCCAAATTGCAATTCCTCATTTCCAACTAGTTGTTCCTCATTTCAATTGGTTGTTCCTATCAATAATTTTTTTATAGTTTCCTTTCAAATTCTCGAAATACCCTAACAAACCGTGTTTTCCATGACAAAGAAACTTTACTAATCCTGTTATTCTTTTCAAATCCAGATGAAATGTTTTTTAGGATCAATTGGGAACAATTCTCCCTTTTCCCTTAAGTCAACATGTTTTTTCCCATCTAGTCTTAGTTTGCTCTCATCAATACCTTGTACTTTTAACTGGTTCTTCTTTTGTAACGGTGCCATATCTTGATCCACTTGAATTAATAGACTATATTGTTTCCTTGATATTGATGAATCTGTCATATTTTCCATCTGTAACACAATACGCATTGTTGTCTTTAGAAAATTCAATATAATAATTGTCATCTTTATATATTCCAAATACAACAAACCATTCCTTATTCTTCAAACCCATTGATTTAAGGAATTAAATATCTGGGTTCTTGTTTAAAACCAAAGAGCTAAAAGTTCTCATATTGGATCTTGCTATAAAGAAGATAACAAGACAAAGTTTCAGATTGGTGCTATAGGTGGTTATCTCATGGTAACTTTTGGAAAGAATCCCTCCGTACTAGTTGTCTTTAACATATATGCATATGTACTAGAATCCATGGAAACAACTGAGATATCACTGGCACTTTGCAACAAAAGAGGAGTTTGAGAGAAATGAAAATCCAATTAGAGAAAAGAGGCATCAATCCACTATTGAGGAGATGCCACCTGAGCTCATGCACTAGATACTGAATACGAAAGGTAACAAGAAGCAAGGAGAAAAAATCCATGAAGATGATAATGCTATATTGGCATAAAAAAGCGTTCAATGCCGAGGACATGAATGAAAAGGGCATGAAGCAGCAGGCTATTCTACATAAATTGGACAAGATGGACAAAATATATGAGGCACTAATCAAACAAATATGGTATGGGGATGTTAAAGTTTAGGTTTAAGTTAAGGTTTGACATAAACAAATTAAAATTTTATACTTTAATTCCTAAAACAAAACTAACACATAACTAGATCCAAAACAATACTGTTGTAATAAATTCAAAACATTATTTTCATCTCTTTCAACTTTAACACTCCAATTGTCACTGTATTAAATTTGGTCATTGAGATGGTTTCCCAATTACCATGTATAAAACATAAAAAATAGCGATATTATAATTAATGAAAATAACAATGGAAATGTACAAGAAATAAAGCAGTAATAGCAATACTAGTAAATTTAATAACCAGTTAACAAAGAGAAATAATAAAGCTAGTCTAGAACTATTTGGATCAACATTATACTTGGATACTTTTAGGTTCAGATCTTGTCACTGAAAGGACAAGTAACCAAAGGAACAGATGACATGCCTTGACAAAGAGTAGGTTAGAGTGTTGTAGGTTGAGGTTAGATACATACTGTAGTAAGCAAGATATCTCAGTCACCATGTGTGAAGACCCTAGTAGGATAGTAGCATTGATATTTAATCCCAAAACACAGCTAATCAACCTTAAAAGATCACAACTCCATCTAGCATAATTAACACCAAACAATTCATGTCAAGAAAGGTAAGGTCAAATTAGCCACGACCTAGCTAGGAGAGGTTACCATAGTCCACGTTAAAGATGAGGGAGGTCATCACAGTCCATGGCCCAACTAGGAGAGATCATATATAGTCACAACCCAATAGGATAGACCTTACATAGTTACAAATAAGTTTTAGCATCCCTAGAGGGATGACGCCCAAGCTAACAGTCCAAGAGTATCCCATAGAAATGAACACGACCTATATTTTTAGCAGCAAAATGGTCTTGAATCAACCCAATACAGTCACGGGTCTGCTTCATAAAGTCACGGCCCAGCGGGAGAGACACCACACATTCCACAGGTCATATACATAAGGTCATGACTTAGCAAGAGAGACACCACACAATCCATGGTTCATATGCATAAGGTCATGGCTCAACACAACTTGTGGTTCAGCAAAGAAGGGAGCACAAAGAAACCCTTAAATTCAGATCTGGTAAAAATAGTCACATAAATAACAACAATAAAAACAATAAGGTTAGTTCATCGTATCAAATAGGTCATGGAACCACAAACAATAAGGGTGTTAGTACCAAAAGTACCATAAGTCAACTAAGGGTCACAACAAGGTGGTAAGGCAACCCCCATACCCACAAGACCAAGGTGTACAATAAAGGTGGGGAGACAACCACTTTTAACTACAGGACCAATATGGCCAACGAGACCAAGGACTTTAATATTTTCTCTCTCAAGGTATATCCTCATGTGTGTTCCATATATATTTATTATCACTGTATAAGGATAATATATAAACTGGACAATGTGCCACCAGAAGAAATGCTACTATAAAATACTATATAAATATATATAGAGAAAATGCAACAAAGAGGAGATGAATGGTAACATAAAACCATGCAAGTGAAAACGCTCTACTCCCACTATGTGTAGTCAATACTCATGAGCACAACAATATAATTTTGGCAGAATTCATAACGAATTAGGATGCTATAATGACATCTCAACATATTGATAACACAAAAATATAATGCATAACAATGAAATCCAAATAAACCCAATGCTTGCTGCGCAAAATGAAAATAGTTCCAAAAACATCAAATGCTAATAACACATTCAAAAGAACCAAACTACATGCAGATTAATAAATGAAAATTCTTAAGACGTCAAGGTGCAACATCCTTAACTCATATTTCTAACTAATTTGTCTACTTAAATATTGTTCTAAATCCTGAGAGTTAAAGATCCATTGTTCTGGGTGCATTTAAGTGAAATAAAAATCACTATTTTGAAAGACACAAATGACATCCACATTCATATTAAATGCATCTTAATTAATGAAAAAAAATTCAAGACCAAAGTAAAGAATGGGTTTCATACGTGGCTAGATTTGTGTAACATAGTGACAGGTAAGTGGTTATACCAGAGACCTATTAATCAATATCAAAGACTTAAGAGCATCAACCAAACAACTTTTACTACAATTTGTTAGAGGATAATGAATAATTGTTTGTTTGACCTAAATACATATCCTCATGCACCTATTTGGAAGAACTGGAAATGGTCTCATGAGAAACCTCAAAAAAGAACTCAATGTCAAGGACAACCAATTTGTTCCCCCTTGGCCTACATATCCTCTATGAATATTGGTTGTCTTTTAGCACATTAAATGTGTATAATGGCAATTCTATCTTCCAATGACTCTCCTGATTGCAGCCACAATAATTTTCTAGACACAAATGAAATAGTTATAGATATCCATATCTATTTCCATCAATTTGTTTACAAGTATGGATTGTTTTGCGAGTATTCTAATATCGTCCCACAGTCTACTTCACAAAATGCTACAATGATGAATTTGTTGGTAATAAAAAGAGGCAACCACAGGGCCTGGAAGAAGATTGTGCGAAACTGAGGGCCCTGACTATTTCTTTCACCAAATATTCAACTTCTACTACAACCAACATAAATACGTAAGTGGGATCATCATCAATAGATTCAAGGAGGAATAAATTGTACATCAGCTTAAAGAAATTATGGATATTTACAAACAACACTCGTTTACTTCCAAAAACACCCAAGATAATGCCATGAACATATATGCTCGTTCTCAATTTTGGTTGAAATATGTTTTTGAAAAACAATTTTGTTACTCAACAGTTTTTGTAGAATCTATATGGTTAGATGTAACATGCCTAGATATACTATAATAAGATGTTCAGTCACCAGCAAGTTACTCTCAATAAGAATAATGAGTATGTGATTTTTTTCCATTTTTAATACAATGGTGTTGATGGAAAACTGATATATCAGTTTTTATGAAGAGGTAATATTGTGTGAAATTAAGCTTCGTTGCTACTATACATCCATAATGATCCATTTACAATAATCCTTTTTTAGCTACACGTGAATATTCTTCAACTAAGTTGTAAAGCACCTTACATTTTTTTGGTGCAATAATTTATTTTACTGCAAAATATGTGCAGTACTTAATTTTACTAAATGGAGAACTACATGAACAGAATATGCAAAAAAATATTAATCTTGCACATTGATCTAGGAACAAATAATCAATCTCATCAAGAAATAATCAACAAATGACTCATGAAATGGTGTAATCGGTCAACAGAATAGTAGTCGCTCTGTATATTCAATAAACAATGAATAGTTACAATTACAATGTCATGCTACAAGCATAAATGAAGAGGCAATTCGAATTCCTTAGGAGGTCATTTGAATTGAATGAGTGAGTCTAGCTTAACTGACTGTAAGCCATAGTCCACACTCAGTTAACCATTGATCAAAACCCTAACTGACTCAACTAACCCTAACTGAAGTCGGAGTGCAATAAATGATTGAGTCTCAACTGAAAGAGATCAGACACATGTCACAGCTCACCAACCATCAAGAGGTAGCGCTGCACTGACTCCAATGAACCCCGATGAGGTTAACTGAAGTTGAACTGCACATCAAAAGTTAGTGGAGGAGCCCCTGTTGACTCCAGTTCATTAAATAATCATTAAATAATATATTTAATGAGAGGAAGTGCCTTAACTAACTTGTTTAACTGATTGTAACAACCAGTTAGCAATTAGGTGCATTAATATCACTCAGATCACCCCCGGAGTGCTCCAGTTATCCTCCCCGAATGTAGGAGAAGGCTAAGTTAGCCTCCTTTACTGAAGGTAGGCGTGGGTGTGACTGGATGATGTCAATTAATGTCAATTATACTTAGGATAGTGGTTTAACTAGGCCAATTTGACCGAAAAGAGTGTGTATGGTGGTAAATGTCTCCAACACCCCCCCTTAAGCTATACTCAAGAGGAGTTAGAAAACATAAAATGCATAAAAATTCTAGGGCCTCAGCAACTAAGGCCATAGGTCACCCTGTACAATAAAGTAACTACTTAATAAACCAAGGAAATGGGGAAAACCTCATGGGAAAAATACCCCCCCTCAAACTAAGTAGTAAATCAAGAATTGGTTCTTCTATGCAGCAACATCCTAAGACTGTGCATGTGAACCTCTAAATCCAAACTAAATGAATATGTCTGCAGGAATCTTCCACTTTGGAAGAAGAACAATGCACTCAATTGAATCAGAAATATAAACAGTTGCACGGTGAAAACTGGACCCATGTAGAGTAGCTGAAATCATCTGAAAAGAGAGCAAAGGTTCTTGAGGATTCAAAACATGTGTGGAACACTCAAGAAACTGATATGTTGCAGCCTTGAACAGCAAACCATGAGTGGTAAAATCAGCAACAATTCTTAGGAACAAGTGTCCAAGTGGATGCAGAATGTCTTCCTCTTTACTAGTTCTGTGAGGAGATGAGCATGTGACCAAAGGTAGAGAAGCCCTGGGACTGTGGAGAGTGAATGCTTGAGCTCCATAATCTGATATAGCTTCTGTAATAGCTAATGAATCACATAATAAAATATCAGCAACCTCATATGAGGAAACTAACACCAAATCCCCATCAGCAGTTTTGAAGAGAAAGTGCGGTACTTGATTTTTTCACACCGGAATTGGTGAGAGCAGCTACAAGCATGACTGAAAGCTCTTGGATTTTAAAATATAAACCAAACAATATCATATCAGAAATTAAATTAGATCTAAATAATTTCACAATAGATCCAAAACTGTGAAATGAAATCAAATCCCCAGCAGCAGTTTCGAAGGAGACTTGCGGTACTTGTTTCTTCACACCGTTGATGAGAACAGCTACAAGCAGTAATGAAGGTTTATGAACCTGAAATTTTGAACCAATAAATATCAGATCAGATCCAAATAAGATCATATCAGATCCAATAAGGTTCATATCAGATCCAAAATTATGGTCAACCAAGATAGTGGATGCACAGTTGTCTTTTTCTTCAAAATTCTGAATTTTGGTGCATGCAATCCTGCAAGATTTTGCTGGAAGATCTAGATCATGGGGAGCGAATGTGTCACTCTTATAATCTGATATTTCTTCCAAAATATCCAATTTTTTACATATTTGCACACCAACAACAACATTAGAGGGAGAAAATTCAAATTTCTCTTCACTTTCGAAAGCAATTACTGGTAAATTTTGCACAGAATTCAAAGGAAAATCACTGGTGAATGTTTGCATGGAAGTGCAGCAGTATTTTTCTTCAATATTAGATATTCAAATGTCTTCTTCTATTTCAGCAATATGAGGAGATGAGATATCAGAGATCTCATGAACTTCCGAAGCATCAGGAGAAGGAGTCACTGCATGGAGACTTTCTTCAATTCGAATTGAATGTGTAGAAGATTTTGCTTCATCTTCATCTTGAACAACTTCATCAGAGAGAGTAGAGGCCGAGAATTTTGAGTAAAGAACTCTTGTGGTGTTGGATGTGATCTCCAAAGTGATATTATGATCCTCATTGTGCTTTCCAAAGTTTCTGTCCAATTTTGTCCAGAGATCCTTTGGGTATTCAGCAGAACCAATAAGGTAGCGCAAGCTAGGAGAAAGGGCCAGACATTTTGCTCCAAAATTTCTATCACCGTCATTTAGCCAGTCATTCTCATTCTCATAAGACTCTTTTCCAAGTCCAATAGACACCTCATAGAGACCTTATCTCTTCAGAGATGCAACCATCTTCAAGTTCCATTCTGAATAGCTTGTGAATGGGGTGAGAAGAGGGACTGATGAGTCCATTCGAAGTTGCACCTGTTAAAACCTACAAATCACAACAAAAGGGGCATCGTAAGGTCAGACGGCATGCACATTTTAGTCTTTCATCACACCCAGCATAGTCAAACAAGCAATCTTGATCAACAAGTTCTTTACTTGGGGTATTAAGTGGTAAGCCTTGGATTCTGGTGCAGTGCTAGATTTTTGAGCTATTGCTCAATTTTCATGCAAGATCTGTCAAAAACCTTCTTTTTGAGAGATCTAAGCTTCATCCCGCCATGAGCTCTGATACCATATTAATCTTGCACATTGATCTAGGAACAAATAATCAATCTCATCAAGAAATAATCAACAAATGACTCATGAAATGGTGTAATCAGTCTACAGAATAGTAGTCGCTCTATATATTCAATAAACAATGAATAGTTACAATTACAATGTCATGATACAAGAATGAATGAAGAGACAATTCGAATTCCTTAGGAGGTCATTTGAATTGAATGAGTGAGTCTAGCTTAACTGATTGTAAGCCATAGTCCACACTCAGTTAACCACTGATCAAAACCCTAATTGAATCAACTAACCCTAACTGAAGTTGGAGTGCAATAAATGACTGAGTGTGAACTGAAAGAGATCAGACACATGTCACATCTCACCAACCATCAGGAGGTAGCGCTACAATGACTCCAATGAACCCCGATGAGGTTAACTGAAGTTGAACTACACATCAGAAGTTAGTGGAGGCGTCCCTGTTGACTCCAGTTCATTAAATAATATATTTAATGAGAGGAGGCACCTTAACTTGCTTGTTTAACTGATTGTAACAACCAGTTAGCAATTAGGTGCATTAATATCACTCAGATCACCCCCGGAGTGCTCCAGTTAGCCTCCCCGAATGTAGGAGAAGCCTAAGTTAGCCTCCTTGACTGAAGGTAGGCATGGGTGTGACTAGATGATGTTAATTAATGCTCCATTGATGTCAATTAATGTCAATCATTAGAGAGAATTTGAGGTCAAAAATGGGCCTCCTAAGAGATGTACTACAAAAATATAAGATATATTAAAATATTATGAGTTGGGGGTTTTATGGGGTAGGTATATATGACAACTCATCTCCTACACTACTTTTTATGCACAATATAAATAACCATGGTTGAGTTACTTTTCTAAATTGACTATAAATAAAATTAATAAAATAACTCTACAATGATGTGACTAAGATTCATTGTAAATTCCTAAAAAACTATTGTCCTTTAGCATTTATTTGTATTGAACTTGTAAATAAAATTAAACAAAAATGAATTTAATTTATATGCATAACTAACATATTTTTTTCATATAAATATCATTCATGAATTTTATTTATTTTAAAAGTACAAGATTTAATATATATATATATATATTAGTTTGACATTATGATATTAAATACAATTGAGTGAATATATAATTTAAAATTAAAAAACATGAAAATGACAATATATTATTTTATAAAAAAGTGTGAAAAGACATTTTTATGAATTAAGAGTACTTTACTTGAAAATGACAATAATATTATTTTATAAGAAAATGAATTGTGAGTACTTTACTTGAAAATAACAATAATATTATTTTATGAGAAAGTGTGAAATGACTTTTATTGTGAGTACTTCACTTTATGACTTAAAAGTACTTGTACCACTACCTTGGTTAACTATGGGTTTTCATCCACCATAGAAAATGTGACAAATAAACTT